>QOKR01000910.1:0-18781 GCA_016880985.1 Phytophthora idaei
ACCCGCCGCTGTCCAGCATTCGGGAAGTGTCACTCAAGATCGCTGAGGCTGTCGCCGAATACGTACGTCTGTTTTCGATGGTACTTCAGTTGATACTGCGATTTCATTAGGAGCTAACATTGTGATGAATTTGTTGTATGCAGGGGTATGAACAAGGGTTTGCCACCGTCCCGAAGCCGGAGAACATGACCCAGTACCTGCGTGACTTCATGTACAGTCCGTGAGCACTAGTACTTAAGTATCTGCGGAAGGGAGAGGAAGTCCTGCATGTGAAGCCAATTGTGGTTGCTGCGGCTGGGAATGCAGCGAGTATTATTGTAATCTGAAGAATGCTTTCATACTATGACTTGGTGATCATGATAGTTGTGCTGTGTTACCAGTTTATATACCCTTGCGTTTTATCCCTCCGTCATTGCAGTTCTGGCGGCCCGCTTTCATCCGGCACTGGTACTTGGGCCTCCAAGAAGAAGGAAGGTACTTGACAGAAGGCTGCAAAGCGAGAAGCTATGGTCTTAAAATCTTCAAGCTCGGCATTCTGACACACCCGAGTCAAAGCAGATCGAACAGAGGCATGATAGGTTTCCTCTGATAGCCCTTTAACGGTATTCAGATGAACTCCATCACGTGTGTCATTAGATCCTGGTACAAGATTAGTGGATTCTGTCAATCGCGCAGCTTCATCGTGATGGTTCGTGTGTGCTTCTTCAATCTCCTCTTGTTTTGCCAGCACACATCGTAACTTTCGCGTCTTCACTTCTTCCTGCGCATTCTGAGCAACTACCAGCAGAAATGCCACGGCATTCCGGCGCGAGATAATATGCGCCTTTGCTCGTGCAGCAATATCACGCAGAGATTTCATACAGCGCTGCTGTCGTCTGGCCAGGACTCGAGCCTTTTCTGCTGTCAAGAGCCACTCCTCACGTGCTCGATCCTTCCTAGCGCGTGTACGTGGAGTGAACAGATCTTCTCCGTTGGCATGCAAGTCCGGTGCGCTCCTGGTACCGTCAGTGCCACTTCCTAACCCAGACTGTTTCCCTGTCGTATCACCCGCAGCAGCCTCGCCGTCATAGGAATTCAGTTCGAACGTGGCTGACAAAGGAGAGTTCCGGTGTACTTCTACAGCAGCTCGCTCGCTTCCAGACCGCATCCATCCAGAAACATTGTGACTTGAAATGTTGGCCAAGTCGTTCCGAATGAGATCATCAATCGAGCGTTTTACTCGTCCGACTTCGCCTGAAACGAGATGTTGTGCTTCAACTTGATGCTGCTCCGTGTAAGCATTTATGAACCTCCCATAGTGCAGGAAATCTTGGCTCTCCTGCGTCACCCAGTCGTCTAGAGAAATTCCTAGATCCTTTTGGCTCTCATTATTAAAATCGACGACACCAGCGATAATCCGAATGAGGCTCATGAAACTCTTTCTGTGAATCAAACCTCGCTGCTGAGGATCTAACTGTTGTAGTACTTCCAGGATGTTGATACGCGCTTCTCGACAGCGCCGTACCAGTAGCCCCAGTAGATTTGGTGATGCCAAATGGGTGTCTGTCAACGTAGCAACTGTGGTTGTCTCTGGCTTAGGTGGAGACTGGAGACTGACAGTGGGCTCATTCTTTTCACTTGTTTCAGCACGCAGGGCTGGGGACTCTTGCTTTGCTGCGGCGTTTATCTTCCTGCGAGGAGTTGGAGATTGAGCTACTGGCGTTAATGGAGCAATTGGCTCTCGGAGAGTTGTGAGGTGAATTCTAGGAGATAAGACCTTCGACGGCGAGCGGCGTGTCTTTGCGGCTGCAATTGCAGCTCTTGTGGCTTCTTCTTCTTGCCTGTGAGTTTCGACTGCGTTATCAAGAGTTTGTAAGCCATCTACAGCTTGAGAATACTCGTCAAGAATCGACTCGAACCGCATTCGAGCTTCTTCAAATTCTCCCACTGAGGTCAAGACACTTCCAAGCTTATAAATCGCGTAAGGATCATTGGGGTTCAGCTCCAGAGCAAGACGGAATTCCTCTATACTCGCCGACAGGTTTTCAGCTGCTTCGTAGGCACAAGCCAGGTTGATTCGCAGCCTGAACTTCACTTGGTCGTTAGTCTCTGATGATAATGCCAGCAGATACAGCTCGATAGCGCGCTGTAGATCTCCTTTTGAATGTAAGCGCACGGCAGCCTTCGTGACCATTTTCAGCTTTTGAGTGGGCTCGAGGCTCGCGTGATTCTGTGGTAATGATCGCCACCACCACTCGAAACCACTGACTGAATTAATACACTCAGGATTCCACGAGTATTTCTCAGAGACGACAACTCGAGGCTTGTTTGGACTGCTACATGTACCACTGGGGCTTTGTGGGGATGAAGCAAACACTGGGTCAAGTGTCCGACTGGGATCCATGTCGATACTCCGCTCAACTCGAGATGGCGGGGCGTTCGGAGTGTTGCAGCGGTATTGTCGCTGGCCTTCAACGGCTGCAAGTTTAGGCATACTGAAAATCTGTGCACGTCTGGTTTGTTCGACCGGTGAAGTTAGTGGTCGCGTCAAGGGTAGCTTCATGTTGGGGCTATACGGGGACGGTGTTTCCTGGTATACCTTGGACATTGTGGTCGGTGAAAAGAGCGGTCGATAAGGACTCTGGCTTCTGTGGCCATTTGCCAATAGGGGAAGTGCGGTTCCATTATCTGGTGCGCGCAACGGAGACAAATACGTCGTGGGAACTCTACACGTGTTGGTCTCCACTGCATCATACGACTGGTTCAAAACAACCGACGGTGGAATTGGCATTTCGTCCGAAAAACACGCCAGTAATCTCGCGGCCAGTTCACACAGCGTCGAGTTGTCTTGGTGCCGCTTCTGCAGTGAGAAAACAAACATGTTGGGCTGCCAAAACTGTCCCTGGGATGCAATTTTGCACGCTTTCACAACAGTAGAGTTGTCTTCTTCAGCGAGCAGCACAAGTAGGTGTAAGCACGGGATCTACAACATGGACGACAACATCATAACAACAATAAGCCTTGTCACATTCGAGTCGTCAACATTGGCACACACAGAAAGACTGCAGGTCTTACTCGCTTCTGGGTCTCCGTAAAGAGCGTCAGGAATCGGAAGATGCAGCCTGCAAAGCCTGTCCCAAGGTTCATCAGCCACTTGGACCAAAACGAGACCGAGCACACGTACCTGACTGAAGGGCGTGTGCTCGAATCGACGCACACTGCAGCAGCTCCCAGGCCTCTGCCAGTAGATTCTCCTAAGCACAGCAGATTGCTTGAGTTTCACTAGTAGATTCCTATTATAAACTGCTGGTGGTATACCAGGTTGTCGTGTGGACATCGGTCAATGGAGGAGGCAAACATGAGGGCGGCCATAGGGTCTACAACGCACGTGGAGAAAGGAGACTCCGAGTGCGGCAATGGGGCCGAGCGCAGCCGCTCCATGACCGTCTCTCGGTGCTTCTTGATGAGGCTCTTGGCCTGAGGAGACGCGGCCGATGTGGTCATACGGATTTTCTGGAAGTAGGCGTTCATCCAAAGACTATTGCGCTCCAGTAGCGCCGGCTCCACGCTGAAACTCGGGTGCAGTCGAGCGTAGCGGCCCAACCAGCGGTGGTTCACGGCCACCAGCGCCTCGAAGGCGCCTTCTTCCTCGATCTCCGCGTCGGGCAGCTCCAGTCCCAGCAGCGCATCCATTGCCAACAGCAGCTTTTGTGTTTACTTTAGCTCACTTCAACTTGACAAAAGGCGGAGGTGAGCTAAAAATATTTTGAGGGGTAGGACTCATTCTATTAATATTGATACAGTACCAAGATGTGGCTTAGTTCAGCCACAAAATGAAATTGAAAAGATAAAGCTACGAAGTGACGCACAGCAAATAATTTGCTGCTTTGAAACCCCCTAATGAATGCACTATTTGCCACCCTCAAAGATCTGTGTTGAGACTGTGTGATACACTCACGTCGCCCGAATTCGTGACGCTGACTTCGCTACATTGAAGAAAAAAACTTTTCTTGAAAAGCTTTAAAAATGACAAAATGACTCTAGTCGCTTTATCAGCTCAGGCTAAGGTGTTCAAAAAGCCTGGCTAAGATTCAAATTGTTTGAGCTTGCTTCCTCAACCTGGCGTTTTGCATAGTCATACCGGTACACATGAAAAGGTTGAAAAACGCTGCCAGCATGTGTGAAGGCTTTCTTGTATGCTTGACGTAGATCCACAAATAATTTTCTGACAAAATCGGTCGTTTCCGTTTTTCCAGGATCTAATATGGGGCATTTTTATCTTTGTTAAAACCAAGATAAACGTACTTTAAAGATAGCTCATTTTGGGATTGTGCCGTCGTGATCTATTTACAGCAGGGAAGAAATTCAGTCCGTCACGGAAGCGCAAGACAGCAGCAGGAAGTGAGCAAGCTGGACGACAATCACTCTCGCGCAATGGAGCCGTCCGCACCCGCGCCCGCATCCGCGGCGGAACTTCCGGCGCAGGGGCGCGACCTGCTGCTCGGAGCGCTCACGAACGGCAGTGAGGGCGCCAGCGCGCCGCCCAGCAGCAGCAACGGCCACACCACAAGCAACAATAACATGGACGATCTGCTCATGGACTCGTCCACAACCTCGACGCCCGCCGCCATGACACACGAGGTTCACTGGGAGGGATACGTTCGTAAGAAAGGGGACTGGCTGCCGCGCTGGGAAGAGCGCTATCTCATCCTGGACGGGGCCACCCTCACATACTACAATTCCAAGGAGGAGGCCCGCAGTGCGCGCAACCTGCGCGGCCGCATGATCATCAGTAAAGTGCGACCCGAGAACTACGGCAAGGCACATGGCTTCCTCCTTGAGACACAGGGCCACAAACATTTCCACCTGTGCTGCGCCACCGAGTTGGAGAAAGACATGTGGGTCGAGATGATGCAGGCAGCCATTGAGGAAGGCGTTCGACATGCACACAGTAGACTGTCCATAGAGGGAATGGAGGCGCTACAGCTGCAGGCGTCCCCCACACAGGTGGATCTACGCGGCTTCTACTTCGCCTTCCGTCAGCTGCTCATCTCGCACTCGTCGTCGCCGCAGTTTTTCCCCAAACTCTCACGCGACGTCGTGCTCACATCCAACTACGCGCCCACTGTGCCTTTCTGGGGCGAGTATCACGGCCTTGACGGTGTATTGCACTTCTTCTCCATCCTGTACGAGACTGTGGAGATCACCGCCTTCTTCGTGACAGATATCGCCCAGGCCAAGGAAGGATGCACCGCTGTGGTGGCTGGACGAGAGACCATGAAGAACAGAGACAACGGACGCAAGTTCACGCAGCAATGGCAGCACACGATCGAGTTCGCGCCGGACGGACGCGTCAAGAGTCTCACCATCTCAGCAGACCCCATCGCTGCCTCTGCAGTGTTCGGCTGCAGCGCAACGTCGAGTCTGTCGCTGCCCATGGCGGCAGTTGTGGGCAACGCAGTCCACGACAACCCAGCAGGAAAGCTCCACGTCGTCGTGTTCCGTGGGGAGCAGATTTCAGACCAGGGTTTCATTGACGACGAAGAGCAGACTGACGGATCGGAAGCCGACGATGAGAAGCGGTCGTCAAACCGTCGTGTGTTCCTGGGACTGCGCTTGGTGACTGATGGCAAGACTAACGTGTATGCTCCAACCTCGTCCGCCAACTGCGTGGCTCGAACACGCACTTGTGACCCAGATGAAGCACGGAACCCCAAGTGGAACTCCAAGCACGAGATCCCGTTCGCAGGATCCTCGCGAGGCAAGCCGTGCTTTATCCTGATTGAAGCGTGGGAAGTGGTGGACAGCGATGGCTCAGGCAAGGCCTCGGAGCGTGTGGTTGGTGTCGCCAAGGTCAATCTTGCGCCCTTCCTGGCGCTGGCCAGTACGTCGCGAACAGTTCGGGAGAGCGTCATTCACTCGGATATCGCCCGTGGCGCCGTGCCGCAGTGGTACACTTTACTGTCTGCGAACGAGACGAAGTTTACGTGTGGAAGAGTACAGCTCAGCATCAGCTTCGAAGCCTCCATGGCCTCGTTCGCTGCGATGTCTCGTGCGACTGCGTCTCGTACTGGTATTGATGAAAACTCCCCCAGCGTAGACCTGAATGCCCCAACGCCGCAGGTTCGTCCGTCAGGAGCAGTGGTGCAGTCGATGAGTCACCGTGTTGCGCTGGCTCGTGGCTGCTCGTTCCGCGATACGAAGCGTGATAACCACCAATTCCGAGTGGGCAACACCAACTTTGACGTCCCGAAGCGCTATCAGATGATCAAGGCTGTGGGTCAAGGCGCGTATGGCTGTGTGATTGCTGCTAGTGACACGGAGACAGGCCAAGCACTCGCCATCAAGAACATCCCGAACGCGTTCAACGATCTCATCGATGCCAAGCGGATTCTTCGTGAAATCCGTCTCATGCGCCACTTGAACCACCCGAACCTGGTGAATCTGCTTGATCTGCTGCGTCCTCCGACTCTGCAAGAATTCAACGACGTGTACATTGTGACAGATCTCATGGAGACGGATCTGCACCGTGTCATTCACTCGAACCAGTCAATCAGTGATGACCACGTGCAGTACTTTTTGTATCAGATGCTGGTGGCAATCAACTACGTCCACTCCGCTGAGGTTCTGCACCGAGACTTGAAGCCGTCCAACATTCTGGTCAATTCGGATTGCGATTTGAAGTTGTGCGATTTCGGTCTCGCTCGAGGGATCCAGGGAATGGACTCGGGTCTGACAGAGTACGTTGTTACGCGGTGGTACCGCGCTCCGGAGTTGCTGCTTTCGTCCAAATACGATAAGCAGATGGACGTGTGGGCTATTGGATGCATTTTGGCAGAGATGCTGGGACGGCGGCCTCTCTTCCCTGGCCACGACTATCTGCATCAGCTAAAGATTATTATGGACGTGGTGGGCTCTCCGTCGGAGGACTCGCTGGACTTCATTACCAACCCAAAGGCAAAGCGGTTCATCTTGCGACAGCCCAAGAAGCCGAAGGTACCGCTCTCTTCGGTGTATCCGCGTGCTACCCCACAGTGCCTCGATTTGCTTGAGAAGATGCTTGTGTTCGATCCGCGTAAGCGTATCACGATCCAGGAGGCTCTCGCACACCCGTACTTGAGTCTGGTGCGTGATCGAACCGTAGAGAAGACATGTCCGACGCCGTTCGACTTCGCCTTTGAAAATACCGATCTGACGAAGCAGAAGCTGCAGGAATTGATCTTTGAGGACGTATGCGCATTCCACCCGGATGCTCGTATCCCCGACCCGGTTGTGCCGGCCTCTGCTGCTGTAAACAGTGCTCCGAGCCGAGCCCATGGCATCTCTAGAACTGATTCGACTTCAGCTTCGTCTTCTGGAAGAGCTAGCATTCCAGAACCAGCCCCGGTCTCTGCACCAGCTGCTGTGCCGGCTTCAGTGGCCGTGCCGCCTGCCCCAGTTTCTCTTGTTGCTCCAGCAAGTCTGTCGGCTTCGGTACAACAGGCCTCGATTGATAGCGCTGAGCAACCCCGACCGTCTCCAGTTGTATTACTGCCTCCGAATGCGACTACAGCACACGAATCCAGGGCTTCAGAAACACCTCTGGATGCAGTGGGATCCCCAACGACTGCGTCAGCCTCGTTGTCTACTTCCTTCCCGCCGATGCCAACGGTATCTGTTGAACAAGCGCCAGCAGCATCGGTGTCCGAGCACGAACGAAGTGCTCAAGCAGAAGTTGCCATCGAGATCATGCAGACGCCTGCACACACCGCCAAGGTAGCGGCGGAAGAAGCGGCAGTCGAGGCATCTCTCGACGACATCGGAAGCACCCCCATTCACAATGTATCAGTAACAGAAGCCGCGGTCAACGAGAGCGGTGCCACCGACCGAGATGCGCCCAACAGCACAAGCACCAGTAGCAGTGGCAGCGATGGCGAGGGGGAGAATGAGCTTGCAGATGCACGTGAGTCGGAGCGAGAGATCGATCTGTCGAACTCTCCGAAGAAGCAAGTGCTGCAGCAGCCCAAGTCTCTCCTCACACCGTCCTCGGTGGTGTGAGAGGCCAAGTCCAAGACGGTGAAACCTCCGCCGTGATCGAAGCAAGAGCATCCTTTTTTACACATCCAGGATGCGGTTCGATCACTAGAGCATCAACAAGAACACGGAAACGCGCAAACTCCAGGTCGTTTCACCACGCGCGCCTCCGTATGCGCACGAGTGGGCGCCCGGTTCTCGGGCACACGAATGTGCGGAAGAAAACAGAGTGAGCGCTCGCTCGACGATGGCGATAAGAAGCCTGCGTGGAAGTCGGAGAGTAACGCGACAGAACTGACTGAATAAATTGAACTGAATGCTTGTGCGACTGTATTGTGAGTGGCCTTCAACTACATGTAGACTACCGGGTAATGATACTGAGGGTTCTATCAAGTCGAAGGGTCTTCACATTTGACTTGTGCGTCGTGTGAACCATCAACCTACACAGAAGAAGATGATGGCAATCTTTGGCAAAGGTCTAACATTTGGAAAAACTTTCTTCAAGATTGACATTCCTGAGAAACGCTTCGAGAATTGGGATGGTCGGTGTTTTTTAGCAGCACCGATTTTCAGACCAGCAGACTCGGGGCCTCGCGTGGAGTTCCTCAACCAAGCCGGGTACCATGCACTTCCTCCGACACCTAGGGGAGACACAAAAACGTCGTATATTTCGTACTGGGACGCCTGCATCCATCACGTTCTCGAATTTGTACTGGATCGCGGATGCAGCAATCGATTTTCAATTGAAGCACCGCCAGATGGACCCGCCACCCCGGACTACGTCTCTAATCTGGATTCTGTTGCGTCGTTCGTGGAGAGGAGAAGGGTCGACAGCCTCTTCTCATTGACAACCCTCGTTATACAAAGTTTGACCAGGTTCAATGAAATCACGGAGACTTGACGTACTTGTTCGGGTACGCGACTGATGCCTCGGTCATCTCGTTGTACGCACTCACGCGTGCGTCACCCGATTCGAGTGATATTCGACGAGTACGCATTGGCTCGTATAACATTGAGTTGGAGGTGTCACGCTTTGATCTTCTGCTCACGGTGCTGAATATGAGTCGTCTGCTACCAAGTCTAGCTAGCTTATGCCCCGAGACTGGATTTGACGAGTACAAGCTGTTACGCCAGTCCAGCGGGGTCGATATCCTGCTCGAACCTACTCGCGTGACGAAGATGTTTCTCCCTCACCAGTTTTTAAAGCAAATTCCCAAGTGGAGGTCTACAAGGTGTTGGAAGCCAAGAATGTGTCAAACTCGGATCGCTTGCAGACTACGAGGGATCGATACGAAGCCCGTAAATCTTTACGAACTATTCGGCGCTATTCGTGACGTTTTGTCGGCTCTAGTGAATTTGCATGTTGCGATTCGGTGGGCAAATGTCATGATGCGTCGTGATGGTTCTAACTCGTGGTTCCTCATCGATTTATGGCTGCAGCACAAAGTCCGGCTGATTCATCGAGTGGGGAACACTTAAACCGTGACAATCAGGTGCTGGAGATATACGATACGAACTCATGGCACAGGATATCTGGTCCGTCGGCCATTCGCTTCAAGGGATGAGATATCTATGGGACGGCGACGGAGAGAAGACTGCGTTCCGAATGGCGCTAAAGGAAGCGGATCCGTCTCAACGGCCGACTGCGCTGGGTGCTCTTCTGCAGCTGAAAGAACTGAAGCAGAAGTGTTTCGACTCGAAAACGGGCATTGGAGGAGGAAAGTGTGCCTCCGAGTAGTAAGGAACAAAAGCTTATGTAGAGCAAAAGACTTGACCGTACAGTGGCAAGTGGGAAGCAGGATACCCACTATGGGCTACCGGAAGATACCATGGTATGTGTCAGGCAGATTTTTTTTTTTAATGAGATTCCCTTTGTAGCGTGTTACTTCGAAGTATAATATAT
Organism: Phytophthora idaei; assembly: GCA_016880985.1. Classification (NCBI taxonomy): domain Eukaryota; phylum Oomycota; class Peronosporomycetes; order Peronosporales; family Peronosporaceae; genus Phytophthora; species Phytophthora idaei. The sequence continues at coordinate 9,896 of QOKR01000910.1, forward strand.
CTCGTGCGCACTCGATAGTTCTGTACGTATATTTGAGCTCGTGTTTTGTAGATACGCAGTACATGTAGCTTCCAGCATTCTTCGAAAGCTAAAGATCATAAGTTGACAAGCCGATTTTTTTTCCTGGGGACAACATAATAGCGTGCTGCATGCACTACACGTTCCATGATTTCGGTTGCGGCAATGGCCAAATGCACATCGCCAGACATTCGTCGCAACCATTTTATTGACGACATGCGTATCCTGAAACACTTCTGATTTGATTCTAGTGACTGCTGACGCTATTGAAGGTTGATTCTTGGCTCTAGATAAACTCAAACAAGGCACGACAATATGAGGCCAAGGAGCGAATAGATTTCCACTCAATATCTTCTGTAGTCACTACAACGCCAATCTGCGCAAAGCCTTTGCTGTACTGGCAGCACCTAGGCGAGGAACAAGACGAGCCTGTCGAATCACGTCGGCATACAGCTGGATCAGCTTCACACTGGTTGGAATTCGCCGTAGTCCCAGCATCAGCACAATCTCCTGTCTGATCTGAGCCTCTCGAGGTTGAAGCCGTAACTTCTGGTGGTACACGTTCAGAACGTCGCTTTCTTGTAGTGTAGCTGGAGCAAGCATCCCAAAGTCTGGCCAAGCCGCAACAAACACCGCTCTCCAACTGATCTCGGCCTCGTGTCTGTTGTCACTGTTGCTTGTAGCACATCGGGCCAGCGGCGGTTTGTTCATGTAGCCAAAGTGTCGGGCCACCAGAGTCTCCCAGAGCTTGGAGCAGTGCGTGATATCCTGCTGTAAGCTGCGGTTCACGAGGCCGAGCTGCGAGACACTAACCACGTCCAGATACTGACACACGTTAAGCTCCAGCAGCTCCGATGGCAGCTCCAGCAATGGCGCCATGGTCGAGCGAGTTGAGCTGTGACAAAATGAAAAAGGTTCACCAGAGAGGAGCCAGCATTGGCAGAGGACGCAGTCTCCACCACCTGCTGTGGATAAGCACACCAACGAGAGAGAGAGGGTGGTTGAGTACCCAACGTCTATTCCGACCAGCTCCCAGCTGCAATAAAAGGCTCTAGGCGTGCGGGTTTCGTAGCACGATAATGACCGAGTCTCCGCGCAGGAACATCTTGCTCACGAAGCGGTCCTTGTTGACGGGCTTGGCCGCCTTCTTGCCCTTGCCCGCCTTGGGCACCTCGGTCCACATCTCCTTGACGTTCTCCAGCACCATGTTACAGTGGCGGTCGAAGGCCTTGACGCGCGCCAGTAGCTTGTGGTTGTTACGCACGTTGATAAGCACCTGGGAGTTGTTCTTGACGCTGTGCATAAGCACCGAGAGCGGGCCCTTCTGGAACTCTTCCTCGTCCTCCTGCACGCGTTTGAACTCGCTCTCTCCAGTGCTACAGGCGGCACATGGACGAGAAACAAACACGGTTGCAAGTGTCAGTCACTTGGCTAGACGGCCAGCATAATGGCCGCCTTGTCACGATGCTCTACACAGCCAACAGACAGCGTTGAAGGCGACGTACCTAGCCATAATTGAATCGAGCTCCCTGCTGCTTTGCAAGATGAATGGAGCTTTCAATTCGTACTTATCGGAGATATTTTCTGCTTCCTCGATATATAAACCTCATCAATAACGCCATTTATTGTCTACTGAGTAAGCAACCTAGCCTATAGCGACATGGGTTCAGCGAAAAAGATTGATTTTTGTATGGATGGTTCTACCGGGATGACTACGAAAGCACGTGTGCTGCCTGCCTACCTTGCTGGCCCTGAATACGCGTCTACTTCGAGCGCATAGACCGCGAGCAGCACGCGTCATATGCAAAAAGCCTGAATCTCTGCTCTCTCCGTCGCTGGGAAAGCTTAGTCCAGGTCCATCTTCTCGGCCTCGTCCTTCCCGTCAGCGGGGGCAGCCTCAGTCGGCTCGGGGGCAGCAGGCGTCTCCACCTTCGGGAGAGGCTTGGGCTTGGTCGTGATCGGGAGAGCCACAGCACGCACGGCCACGATCTTGCTGCGGATGGCAGCCGACGTGACCACGGGGGCGTCCGTCGGGTTCAGGTCCGCTTGCTTGGTCAGACCATCGAAGAGCCACGTCTCGGCGTCCACGCACGTCTGACGCAGCTTGGTCTTCTCCTCCTCCGTCCAGTGCGAGTACGCCTCGTCGCCCGAGTTCACCATGCGCTTGTACTCTTCCAGCACAGCCGTCAGCTCAGCCTGAGCCACGCCACGCTCCGTGCTCTCCGCCAGACGGAATTCCACGGGAGAAGACAACTTACGCATGTCATCCAGCTTCTGCTGGTACACCGACTTGGTGCTGTCGAAGCCCTCGTCCGTGTACAGCCAGTCCTCCGTCTCCATCAGCTTCGACTCGAGAGTGCTCTTCTCCTCGCTAGTGATGAAGCCAGCCAGCTTGTCCGTGATCTGGTTCCGCATCTCGTACACGAAACTCTCCAGCTCGTTACGCTTGTTGAACGTCTCCTCGATCACACGGTCCTGCTGCGCCATCTTGAGCTCCTGCTCCGTGGCCGTGGACACGTCAGCAGTCGACAGACCGCCAACCTGCGCCTGCACCGTCAGCTCAATCTTACGGAAGCGCTTCTTCTTGGGCTCAGCAGACTTGTCCTCCTTCTTGTCCTCACCTTCCTTCTTGTCCTCGCCCTCGGCCTCAGCAGCCTTCTCCTCCTCCTTAATCTCCTGCATCAACTGCGACGACGACACGGAGAACAGACCGTTCATGTCCTGCTGCACGTTCACGCGGATCTTGGGGATCTCCGCGCCGGCCTCCTGGGCAGGCATCCCCGAGATCGTGAACTTGCCAATGCCCATCACGTAGTCCGGCGGCAGGTACGTCTTGGCCGACTCGTCGTACACAGCGTCAATAGAGAAGGGCTTGTCACGACGGAAGGTGACGCGCTTAGTCTTGGGGTACTCGTCCTTACGGTTGAAGATCACAAGCGAGCTGTCCTCCGAGGCGGGAGCCTCCATGTTGACGTCCTCGTCGTCATCAGCAGCGGCGTCCGTAGCCGTCGAAGCGCTGCCGTCCCACGACACACGCACAGGCAGGTGCACGCGGTCCGTGACGCTGAACTCCTTGACCTTGAACATGGGCGACAGGATGGCGCAGTTCAGGGCGCAACCACGGGCCACCGACTCGTCGGCGTTCAGAGTCGTGCTCAGTCCGTAGTTCTGCTGCTCCTTGTCCAGGCCCAACACGTCGGCCAGGTGGCGCTTCACGCTGGACACACGAGTGCCGCCGCCCACGATCTCGACGTTGACGAGCTGCGCCTTGTCGATGCCGGTGTCGGCCAGAGCGCGCTCAATGGGGGCGTCCAGACGCTTCAGAAGCGGCTCGATGAGAGTCTCGAACTCCTCGAGCGTCACCTGCGAGTTGTAGTCACGGTCGTCAGCCAGGCACTCAATGTTGAGGTGCGTGGCCGTGACGCCGTAGGGACTGAGGTTCTTCTTGGACTTCTCACAAGCCGAGAGCAGCTTAATACGGGACTTGGGGTTCTCCAGCGGGTTGGTCTTGTACTTCTCGGCGAACTTGGTGGCCACGTCCTTGGCGATGGCCATGTCGAAGTCGCGACCGCCCAGGAAGCGGTCGAAGGCGGCCGACTTGACCGTGAGGCGGCCCTGCACGAAGGCCACGATGGACACCGTGTAGCTGGCGTGGCCCAGGTCAATGAACATGACATGCTGGGGCTCCGACTCGTGGAAGAGGTTGCGGGCCGACTTGTAGATGCCGTAGGCGAGGGCGATGGCCGTGTGCTCGTTGATGAGGCGCAGGCAGTTGAGGCCGGCGATCTTGGTGGCGTTCAGCAGGGCACGACGCTGCACGTCCGTGTAGAAGCCGGGGCACGAGAGCACGCAGTACGCAGGGTTGACGCCCTCATTGGCAGCGGCCGCGATGTTCTGCATCTTGTTGAGGATCATAGCCACGACCTGTTCACACGAGAAGGTGACGGGCTCGTCGTTGTAGTTGAGAACGATACCCACGTCGCCGCTGGCGAGCTCCACGCACTTGTAGGCGAGCTGCGCGATCTCCTGCTGCACCTCCGGGTGCTTGAACTTGCGGCCGATGAGGCGCTTGATGTCCGTGGCCGTGTTCTTGTAGTGCATGCGAGCCATGCTGATGGCAGCCTCGCCGATGAAGCGCTGCTTGCCCTGCACACAGACCATGTTGGGGTTCTTTCTGTTCGAGTTTTCATTCAGGATGATGTCGATGCCGCCGCGCTTGGCCTGGCCGATCACGCAGTCCACGTTGCCAAAATCCACACCAATTACCGACATGGCTATTCACGGAGCAGAGAGTAAGAAATCAAGAGAGACGAGTGCTTCTGCCGCGGAGTTGCCGAAACGAAAGTGGCTCGCGTTTGGCTGGGGGGGACAAAGGGGAACCATACAACGACCAGGCGATTCCAGAACGTACCTAGTCTAAAACCCTTCATCACTACATACCCTGGTACAATGCATTGACATGTCTCTCCATCTGATAATAATAGCCCTCCTATACTAAATTTAGCTGTAAGAAATAAATATCAGACCAAAGGGGACTCGCCGCCACTCAATCTCGGCTGTGACGCGCATAAACGCAATTTATCGTTTTCCTAGGCAAGAGCACGCAGCTCGCATCACCTATAGTGTGTGTGGGCGGGGCCATTGACAGGGGAGAGGAGGTCGCCGCCGCCATTGCCTGAGTTTGGGTGGCGGGGCTACACGTGTCAAGAAGGTTCTCGAATGCAAGTTGCTGGCTGGCGTTACCCTCGTTGCCAACGACGTCGGTGCCCCCAATCTCACTTTTAATTTTCGATGACGTCGCTGCACACAAGACAGGGCTCGAATGCCGCTACTGTCGCCCAAAGAGCTTCTTGGCCCAGGCCTCGGTGGACGCGTCGCGGTTGCTCGCCTCCTCACCGAGCTGCTTGTTCTCGGCGTACAACTTCTCCACGACTGCCTTGAACTGCCCTACGCGCTGCTTCAGGCGATGCACCTTCTGCTTCAATGACGCCTCTGTCGCCTGCTGCAGGTCCAAACGCGTGCGCAGGTCCTGGACCAGTGTCAACCGCAGCACATATCCAAAGCAGCAAAACTTAGATTTAGCTCACCATTACCACTGGTCAAGTTCTCATTGCCACGTACCTGATGTTGAAGCTCCGCCTCGGCGGCACGCTGCTGCATTTTGTCTAGTCGCTCAGTGGCGTCTTTGACCGCCTGCTTCTCCGTCTGCAGAGCGTTGCGCAGTGCTTCGACCTCCGTCTGAAGCTGCTTGTGCTCGGCTCCCTTGGCCGCCACAGAGCACTGCTGACGCTGCACTTGGTCGCGGAGCCCCGCAACTTCGCTCTGGAACATGTAGAATAGACACTCAAGTCAATCGTTTACATGCCTTGCAACACGGTACGATAGGTAGAGCTTACCTGCAGTGCGCGTGTGTTGGACTTTTCGTTGGCCACCGCCCGCCTCGCGTGGTCTAGCTCCCTCTCCAAACTGGCAACTCGAGTGTTCATGTCGCCCTTGAACTCAGCGTGTGCCACCTTGCATTTCATCACCTCCTGAACTGTTTTGTCTCGCCGTGATTCCAAGTCGCGTGCCAGGCGCGTGTGGTGGCGCAGGCGGGTCTTTAGCATGACGATAATCCGACAAGCATCTTCAAGCCGCTTCGTCGCATCATCCAAGCGTTGCTCCACCGATTCTTTCGCTCGGCCAGCAGCCTCGAGCTTTTCGCTCCACCGCAGCTCCGACAGCTCACGCTCCTTCACTTCAACTGCAGCCTCGTTCTTCAGTAGTTCGAGCTGCTCGATTCGTTGCATTAGATACGCTTTCTCTTGCTCGCCCTGCTTCCTTGTTGCTGTCAATTTCGCCTGCCACTTCTGTTCGAGCTCACGCATCTCGGATTGATGGCGTCTACGAACCTCCTCAAGCTGACGCTGCTGCTCCTTCGTTGTCGTTGCAAGAAGCTGCTCGTGCTCCGCGAGCGAGACGCTCGAGCCGACCACTTCTCGAAGTTGGCGCTGCAGTGCGTGCACCTGCCGCTCGTGCTGAGCCTCTTGGCGCTCAAGCTTGTGCTCATACTGCTCACGCGTTTCGTCGCACAACTCATGCGTCTTGCGCTTGAAGGCATTCAGCAGCTCTTCGCTGTAAAATGTTACCTTGTCTTGCGCATGGACGTTGTTATCTTCAACAGGGTCAGCTAAATCATCGTAGATCTTACGAAACTGTCTGGTGCCTTTGGTCAACGCAGCAGCTCGAGACTGTGTCTGCCTCAAATGAGCCGAATATGTGGGCAAAGGTACCACAGGGACTTGCCCAGTAGCACGTGAACGCCGCATACTGTACTCGTAAGTGACAGAAAAAATGGCGGTTGCATTGTGACCATCACTCCTGAAAAGGCAACATACTAGGGCTTCGCGTAGGTTCTCTTTTCTTCGTTTTTTTATTCCTGGCCGCAACAGAATTTTTTTGTGGGGTCTTCGACCACTCACCTCACACGATTTTTCCCCACAAAATTAGCGATGAGATAACTGGGGCTGTGTGTAGGCTGGGGTAGCCGAATACCAGATCTGTTTGGACCTGTTCAACTGTAAGTTGACATGTGAATTCTCAAAAGAGCCGGCATTCATCATACTGCAATTTTCAATGTCATTTTCAGAATTCTCAATATAATTTTGCTACAGTGCTCACAGCTACTTCTGACATTGCGCGTACGGCCACTCTTACCAGTACCAGCACGAATAGCGGGATATAGAGTGTCATTATGAAACGAGCAGGAGCCCGGTTATACTGGTCAGTTGGTCGGGTTTTCTTCGAAATAAAAGGCAAACGCATCCACACGGGAAAAAAACTGCGCGACGTGCAGTTCTACACATAATCATGAAATCGAATTGGAATTTGTGTATGTAGTTGATGTAGAATAGGCCAAGTATTAAATATAAACACGAATTGGTTGTACTTTCAGCGCAAACGTCTGGATAGAATACAGACGTCGTGATTCACGAAGCTCTGAAATCAATTTTCGAAAAACTTTATGCACCATTTCTTTTGAGGTTTTACTTCTTGCTCCTGCGTCAACGCATCTCCTGCGCCTGCTTCGCAGCCGCAGCATCTACTGTGTATGAATGTTAACTTGCTTTGATCGGTAATAAAAAGCTGCCAAAAGTGTCTCCAACTTTCTTGAAAAGTAACTATTAATAGCCAATTGCTGTCTTTTCACCTCTGTCATAATTTTAAACAGCTCGTATATGTACACCATTCACTCTAATTAGTCGTGCCATGACTAATTATGGTTTTTTGGTTGGAGCACAGAATTTTAGGATTTCAGTTGCCCGTCTACCGGTCCATATTTCAAATCGAGCATACTAGAATAAAGGTATTGTCGAGATCTGTCCAAAACCGGTCTTTTGATTAGAATTAATGAGATTAGTAAAAGATCCCAGATTTGTGACTGACTAATTTCGAAGCACGACTGAAGGGTGTACTTAAGCGAGAGGCCTCACCTGATTCGGCTTCAAATATCATCTGCGCTGGCAGCTTTACTGCTATCTCGGATTCTCATGAATTTGTTGGACGAGTAACGGATAAGTGTCGGACGGTTGTTGGATAAAGTGTCCAACTTTTTCGAATATCCCGTCAACTATTCCCGAGCCTCGCCCTATTGGCTTTCTGAATGCTGACGAAAAAGTTGGACAGCGTGTACACAATATTGTGCACACGTTCAAATCGCGGCGACAAACGAACGGATGCAGAGTCCGCAGCCACGCCAAACATATTCCCTCTGTTGACTAAAGGTTGCCACGTTACAGGTGTGCAAGCAACCTATCTCCTATTCAACAGCCACCGCGCTCATAGCCTTTGTCGTAGTTGCCGACGGCAATGCCGGCGACAATGACAACGGCGGTAGTGTCGAGCAGCATCACGTACGTGTGCAATTAGCTATGGAATCTTTATTCCTGGTTGCTTATCCTCTGTAATCTACTTTGTTTACGTAGGATGTTAACGATGGTTGACCACTGTAGATGCTCGCTACGTCTGGTGTAGTTACGCTGCGTCTGGTCGTGCATTGGCAACTCGCTCATGGCTGCGCTCAGCATTTGTCGTGCTTGCAAAAGCGATGGATTATCGACGTAAGTTTGTTGCTTGCGAGCGATATTTTCAATTTTTATCATAACATAGCGGAAATCTGACAGTCTTTTCCGTGCTCTGATAGTCGGTAGATCGATGGGTACCAGTGATCGGTAAGGTGGTGCATTGGTACTCGGCGAACCAAACCACCATAACTCCCATGCAATTGTTAACGGAACCTTTGGAAATTCAAGCTGTCGTCTGGGTGATTATCGGCGTAATTCCTCCACAGTGTTGGGTGATTCAACTTCGTGCACAGCATTCCTGTTAGAAACATTTGGAACAGAACTGGAAATCTGCTGGAATGTTTCAGCATTCGTCTGCATCTCAGTGAGTGTTCGTGTCCCGTTAATTTCCAGTGCTTGTGCGATCAAGCGAGATTCATTATGAATTGTTTGGATAGACTGCATCAATTGCGTAATTCCGGCTGATGCTAATGCTGCTTCGACTGCGCCTGTTCTCGTGTTATGAGGCCCTGGCATGATATCGGATTGTCGATTGTTTAGCATCCCACCAACCTCAGTGACAATTGTAATGGGCCAACTCTGTGCCCACTACTTCGGCTTACACGTTAGCGCACGTGTACGAGGAAGCGTAGTTTGCTTAAACTTAGGTTAACTATACTTTCGTCCGAAAGTATAGAATTACTAAAATAAGAAAAGCTAAAAGCCGTTTTGGGTTAAAATGAGAACTGTTATTTATGATTTATGTCTGGACTGGGTTTCCTCCTAAAACTGATATCCTATATGAAAGGTATTCTGCCATCCGATG
>QOKR01000911.1:0-18731 GCA_016880985.1 Phytophthora idaei
ACTCGCAATCAATGAAGGTTCTCGTGCCCAAAGCACTACGCGAGAAGCTGCTGAAGACCTACCACGAGTGGTTGATCCACCCCGGCGCTAGCACCATGAGAGCAACCATCAGCCAAGTATTCACTTGACCCAATCTCGAACGTGACACTACACAATTAGTGGAAGCTTGCATCCTTTGCAGCAAGGCAAAGCACCCTACCGTTCGCTACGGAAAGTTACCCGCCAAGAAGGCGATCGCGTGGCCGTGGTACGAGATAGCAGTCGACTCAATTGGTCCCTATGGAAAGCAAAAGTACAGGGCGCTTACCATCATCGACACTTCTACCCGACTGACCGAGGTTCTTCCAGCACAGGATGGATCGAGTGCAGAGGCCGCCTTCCTCCTCGACCGACACTGGCTAAACCGCTACCCTCGACCTGTCCGCTGCATCTATGATGGCGGCAGCGAGTTCAAGAAGGAGTTCCACGAGTTGCTTGACAGTTACGGCATCGAACACGCACCAACTACCGTACGCAACCCACAGGCGAATGCAGTGATTGAACGTGTCCATCGCGTTACTGGCGACAAGATGCGCACCAAGACAATCAAAACGCCGGACGACTGGGAACAGTTTCTCAACAACAACACCTTCGCTCTGCGTGCAGCATACCATTCGGTGACAAACGCGTCGCCATGGTATCAGGCATTCGGCCGCGACATGATCTTCGACATGAAGCACGAAACTAACTGGGTCGACGAGCACCGCCGCAAGATCGAGCAGATCAAGAAAACAACATTCGTGAAAACAACAAGCGTGTAAACTGGGAGTACCGCCCAGGCGACAAGGTACTTCTCCGTCGTGATGCGGGTGCCAAAGGAAAGGCACTTCCGCTCTTCGACGGAACCCACGAGGTCATCGCAGTGCAAGATTCAGGAACGTTGACCCTTGACAAGGGCCGATACATCGAGAAGGTCAACCTTCGTCGTGTTCGGCCCTGCAAGACACAACGTGGAGGAGACTGTAAGAAGGCACGTGAACAGTGACGTGCCGATAATACTGTGCGTGCGGTCTTATCCGCCAGCTGCCGAACGAAGGCAGCCATGACGCACGATGCGTTCCTGCATTGAAGGACTCGGCAGAGGAATCAAGTCCATATATGTGAGCTTGAAGAGCAAGCTAGAACTACACATGGTTGAGGCAGAAGATTAGCCACAGGAACAAGCTAGGAAACTAGAGCAGGGAGCTTCAGTAGACTTCTGGCCGAGAAACCAATTCAGTTGTCAATTTACCACACAGCAAGTAGCCTTACCAACACGTGACAAGAACACATGGTGCTACCTTCAGGTTCTTCCCGTTGATGAAGTCGAAGGTGTGCGTGAGGAACGGCTCGCGAGATTCGATCAACTTCGCCAGCCACGAGATCCTCACGGGTGCGTACCCGTTGAGCGCTTTGGACAGCGCCTCCTCTGCCCTTCGTAGTGTGCGCGAGAAGGTGCTCGGTGGAGCACCGAAGAGCGTCCATAGCGTGCTTTGCTCCATAGATTCAACGTAGAAGCTTAGCACTAGCCCCAGGATCCGGTGATGATATCGTAGTTTGGCCGGCCGGCCGCGTGAATTAAGGCTTGGAATGGTGTAGAACTCGGTAAACCGGTGCAGAAGCTGATGGAAGGCAGGTCTGCAGAGGTACACACTTTAGTTTGGCCATAACGCTCGAGTAGTTTAGCATGTAATCCAGCACAATCTGCCTTGTCAAACAAGTTGCGTTCAGAAGTTCAGGTCGCTGCCGTACCGGTACAACATCATCCTGGCAGAGTCGCTTGGCGAGTCCATACACTGCACCGTCAAGTAATGACGGCAGCGCATCGCGATGCGCCACGCCTCGTCCACCAGCGAGTCGTAGACTTCTCGTCGCACCTCCCTCAGCTCCTTTCCCTGCTGCAGGAAAGTATCCGTCATCACCAGCAGCACGTCTATGTCTTCGTCGCCCATTGCGCTCGACGTGCGCAAATTCCGAAGTGAGGAAATCTAGAAGGTGGCGTGTGCAGCAGTGTCCCGGACAAAGTTTCGGGTACACTTCAAAGTTATACAATATGTACTACAGCCACCTGATTCTGGACAGTATCAGTAGGGCACAGAAAGGAGCTCTAAGTTAATTGTGGTGGATGTTTTTTTTGCTATAAGTCAACTTATATCTTGAAAATCTTCGCCACATCTGCTGCAGATATGACACCTGGTTAATGTATATATGGTCTTGCCGCTTTAACACTCTAATTTAGGTTATATACCACTTTTTGCTTTAAAAAAGTATACAGGTAGTTTATAAGGACGAAGCGGGCCTACATAACTAAGATTAAACACTAATTTAGCGCTCAACTAGTGAACCAGCCATGAATATTACCCATTGTATAAACGGCAATGTCTATGTTCTAAATAAAGCTTCTCCTGAAGGAAACAGTTAGGTTTCCAACGGATTAGGACCGCAATTAATTGGTTTTGCAATTGTCACCGTTCTGGGCCGGCAAAAAAGCCTGTTTTAAAATAACAAACTGGTGGTACAGTACGCGTACAAGCAGGAGCAATTTAAGGATCTGCCCCCCACGCACCCCCACCCTATTTGCTGTTCGTAAAGGACTTCCAGCGTGTTCAACGTTCTGGTATCCATACTGTATCGCAGCCACAACATTGAGAGCGTTGCATGAAGAAACGAAAGATGGATGGCGCAATCGATGAGGCGCGATGAGACCACAGAACTCTTGTTGGTCCGTCTTGCTGCCTTGTGGAGTCATTTTCAGTTTTCCTCGGATGAGGTCAAGTACATTCCCCCAGGTGCTGCTCGCAGCCGCATTGACCACCACATCGTCCGCGATTGACTTCGGGGGTGTTTCGCAGACGGCAGGCACCGTGGCACCAAACCAAGCAACCGATGGCTCAACCATGTCGTCGGACCCTAATGGGTTTGGGAAAGGTGGAATGCCGACGCAGTTCATGAGCCCGTCGGGTGGAGGAGCTGGAATTGGCGGCCAAGGTTGGCCCCAACAAGCAGGATCTGCAGGACCGCCAAACTTTGGTGGAGGCAAAGGACAAATGGGCTGGCCCTCTCATCAATGGGGAGGCCAAGGAGAAACTTTAGGTGTGGACTGCAGTGGATCGGGTGACCAAGGAGGGTGGAGCGGTGGTCAAGGATGGACATCACCTGGTGGCGATCAAGAAGGAGGGGCGCTGGGCGTTGACTGCAGCGGCTCAAATGAAGGAGTGTGGTCTCATCAAGGCTGGAAGCCTCCGAGCGGAGGGCAAGGCTGGTGGGGCGGTGGTCAAGGGTGGGCATCTCCAGGTGGCGGTCAAGGACCCCCTGGGGGTGACCAAGGCGGAGGAACGCTCGGTGTCGATTGCAGCGGCTCAACTGAAGGCGGGTGGGCTCCACCGGGTGGTGGTCAAGGCTGGGGGACGTTTGGTAGTGGTCCCAAGGAAGGTGGGTGGACGCCACCAAGTGGAGGGGGAGGACCCGGGGCTCCGGGTGTTGACAATGGTGGCTCGGGTGCTGGTGGACCGACTCCAGAGACTAGTTTTAGTTTTCCCGGATCGAACGGTGGGGGTGGGATTCCAGGCCCGGCGGAAGGTTCATCGCTTACGGAGACTTCTATGGTGTCGAGCAACACTGATGATCAGGGCGATTCAACGACGGAGGTTTCGGGTGTTTCTAGCGGCGATGGGGACGGAGAATCAACGACAACCGAGTCTTCTGGAGTGCCCAGTAGCGCTGGAGATCAGGTCGCACAGACTTCCATGACGGAGACCACATCGAGCGCCGAAACGCCAACGGAGTCAAGCACCGGCGCTGACGCAGATCGCAGAAGGTCGTTGAGATCCTGAATATCAAGCTTTGGTCGCTACGAAAGTACGTGGCGAAGCAAATATGTGGAGTAGCGTCGATCGCACAGATCCAAAATCGACATCGAGTACCCATGGTGAGTCAGAATGGGGCCTAGGTCAATGTGAGTAGACAAAAAGTGAATGGAAAAACAATAGAAATTGTTTACATCTCGTCCTATAAAATACTTCTAGAACGGTGCAAAATCCAGTGGTCTCACTGTGCGATGGTTTAATCCCTTAGCGGGACAGTTCGATTGGTACTTGACCGCTTGAAACCATCTCATTTGTCCAAGCAATGATTTATAGAACTAGTTGCCCAACCGCGTTCATGGTAGGATACCATCTACGGCCAAAGCTTGCACTTGGCGAATTAACTCTGTAATCTCTGTACTCCCGCACTTACCACCTTCAAGACCTGCTTTAGCAACATAGCTCTTCTTGAGTGCGTTGTCAACTTGCCAATGGAGCTCGTCGTGGAGTTAATTCGTCTTAATCGTTATAATTTGAGTACGAACGTTGCTCGTTTTTGTTTTGGGGATTCCGTCACGTTATCGTTCGGGTTAATTACATGTACTACAGTACAAACTACCTACGCGTTAGCTGGATCCATTTTTGACATCGTTGAGCTCGAGTAATAGCGTCGTATATAGAGAATAACTATTACTTTTAGGTTAAAAAGTAGCAGATTGTACATGTAATGCTCCGTGAAATGGCCACCACCCTACGACCACAAATGGAAGTACAACTCAACCACTCTAAATGCACATTATCTCTGCGCACCCGGCTGGCGTGAGAATTAAGTACAAGTGGCCAATAAAGGCAGGAAGAAGAACTCCAGTAGCATACAGCAAAGGCTGCATTTATTGAAGGGAAGAACACGACTTTGATGCGTGTTCTTCATTAATTTTGGAGAAGTTGAAGAGGCTCATGATTGGTTAAATGGAGCGTACAAGACGAAGAATGGCATAACGATTGAATACAAGTTGCGGAAGTAGTGTATTGTGAGACCTGCAGTAAATATACGACCTAGTTTTGTCTTACAACAATATCCAGCTTCGGCCGCGTAGACTCTTTCAGCTGCTTCTTTGCCCACCTTTTGTAGAACTCCTCGAAGATATCGTAATTTTTCTGGCCTTTGGCCGAAGCAAACGACCCCGTAAGTCCGAGTTTCGCAAAAACTTGCGGAGGAGAGTCCGTTTGCAGCCAATAATACAGCCTCGCCTGCCAAATGTTCTCGATAATTTGTGGATGGAGATGCGACATCGGCTCGTCCAGATATCTCACAAAGAAGTCATAGAAGTACTTGGAGTACTTCTTGTAGTTTTCGTCTTTTGTGCTGGTCACCTGCAACATTTCCAGCACCTGGTCGGGTTTGAATCTGAGAGCTAACCATGCCTCCAGTTTTACCTTGAGTTGTGCTTTGAGTGCGGCGTCTTGAAGTAAACTGACGGCTTCACCCCAAGCGACCCTCTCTTCGCCACCCTTGTTGTCGTCGTCTTCCGCCTTCCTTGTATTGTGCGCTCTCAAGTTTCTTTTGTTCCGGACAAAACGTTGAGTCCATGTTATAGTGTCGGGTGGGGCCAGCTTTGCCTGCTTCACTCGTTCGGGACCGGTAGAGACGGCATCACCGCGTGAAACACTGACAGCCGCGAGCACGACAAATACCAAGACGTGGTGGACACGCATCCGGACTTGAACTCTGAATGCCAGACGTAAAATGTTCACGGAGAGCCTTGAGCACTGGTGTATGTCGGTGAGATCGAATAGGTTTGGCGATTGACAACGCAGGAGCGAACATTAATGATGTGCAGTCGATCCCAAGAACTCTGGTGTTTTGAACAGCCGACATGGTCGCCAAATTAATATTTCCAGTATCTCTTCGTGCCCGAAGAATCAAATTTGTAAAAAAAAAAAGAACGCTAAAAATACTAACGCCAGCTCGTTAAACGACCGAAATGAATGCGGCACCCCCTGTAAAAAGGCCAATTTTTTAGGTGGCACGAGAAAGGGCAGAGGGTGGATGACGATGAAAGCAAGCGCCGCGCCGCCAGAAGGTCTGTATACGCCTCTCGTTTCAAGCAGCGGCGTTCATGAAGCGTTCGCGGTGGTCGAGAGCTCTATCGCTGCCGTTGATACGTCTCCTATGGCTACGTTCTCGCGTTTTATTACCCCTGACATGCTTGACACCATCGTTACAAATACAAACAAGTACGCAGACATCAAGCACGCAAAGAAGCCGACACTTGTGCCTGGAGCTTTGCACCTGCCGATATTTCAAACTCGAAGACTCTTGTGTGAGCTGTGTAGATGCAGAGGTGAAAAGCGACAGACAACGGTTGTCTGCGGGGCATGTAATGTGCCGTTTTGCTTGTCCTCGCGTCGAAATTGCTTTACCGAACATCACAAGTGTGACGGGGCAAGTTGAAAGAAGCTCATCCCTCCCGAGCTCGTCCAATTTCTGAACCTCATATGATAGCAACAGCGACGGGTACTTTTTTAATATAGGAATTTGTATTGGATCATAGACCCTATTCATCCAGGCACGAAGAGATAGCAGTCGAAGTCAGGTGAATTAGTAGTGGCAACAGTTGGCCAATTGTCATATTAATAAATGGGTGAACGATATACAATGTAGTACAAGTTGTTCCTTTCACATCAATATACCTAGTATATTTTCCTGGATTTTGTCGCAGGGTTTACGCTGTTGACGAACATGAATAAACACGATCACATGTCAACCGCCAACTTTGTCACGTAAAGCTATCGCAGTACATGTAGTCGGGCATTACTATCCATGGATGGACTTTTGCCAAATGATGGCACTATTGAATATTTCGATTGGGTTCGCCAAATGTTGGCTCTCTTACTTATGATTGCACATCATGTTGTTGTTTAACTTGTATTAATATTGTATACATGTATTGTGCTTTGCAGATGGAATGTCGCTCCGTTTTATGGCTTAGATAGGGCATGTTCGGAGCTTAAAGCCAGGCATAAAAATCAGATTTGAAAAGGCAAACCTGGAATTATTATATCTGTCCTCGATTTGCGTTTCAATACGCAAAAGGGGTCGTTTTATAAGAGATCGATGTCGATTTGTCGTAAATCGACTACAAGCGCTCGATTTGGCTTGTCGTTGCTCGATTTATTAGCCAACCTAACTAGATCGATCTGTCCCTTTTTATTCCCTCGACTTATAAAACGACCTCCCTTTATTATAAATCGATGATCCAGCTAAGTGAAAACGACAAAAGCTTTGCAAAGCACAATACATGTATTAATAAAACTTCCCTTCAATTTGTGCTCTACTCGTACACGACGCCTTTTCACGAGTAGGTACTGAATGTCGAAATGGCTGTAGACGGTGTGAGAAGCTCGGCCTACAGAACAGTGCCTATTCATACGTTCAAGTCTACTGTAGAAAAACACTGCGTGTTTTCAAGCTCACCAAGCTCAGCGGGTTCATCGTGGACAAGACTTCGTCACCATGGCATAAGTACCTACCTGAGTTACCTCCTATAGTACTGAAGATGTCCTACCTAGGTGCCCCGACCAGAGGTTAGTAGTAAAGTTGTTGGAATAGCGCAAGCTTCGGAACAGCGACGATCTGGATAAAATCTGAATAAATGACAGATAGATAGATATTATACTGAGATAGCAACTAGGCAGCTGCATCGGTTTAATTCGTATGGAAAAAATGTACCCTTTGGACGATTGTATAGCATTATCGGATACTGTTGTTATAAAATTTATAACAAATTCATTCGATCACGTGACCTAATGAGTTAATTTGGCGCAGCAGTGCTGGTGATCTTATCGTGGAGTACAGTAGATCCGGATTACCTTTTCTTCGATATTGTCCTATCTATATATGCCAGGTGATACTATTCGAAAACGCAAATTTAAATTCCCGACTAGCCACTTGCTTTAAAAGGGTTCATTCTCCAGTAGTCACTGAGTGATTAAAATTCAATGCAAAAGTAACAAGTTGAAACATTACGCGTGAAAAGTGATCAGTTAAAAATTCAAAAGTGACTACCGGTAGTTGAAAATGTGCACCCGAAATTGCTTGGCGCATCATGTACCGCGAGAACCGAGTTTTTGGACATCCTGCAACGTTTCATAAAAAAAATCTTTCTTGTTATTTATCCATGTAGGGATGTAGGGAGCTATGCGCTACCAGCCCAACCCTCTAGTCTACTTATAAGTAGATGCAGACGACTACTTTCGTTTTGCAAAATTGTGATCTACTTGAATCGTTTAATTTCTCCCAAAAGCACCCGACGATCCACCGCTTCTGCAGAAAACATCGAAGTCCTGTACACGTGAAAATAACATCGTTCCTGTGAATATCATTCATATGCTAGAATGTCAAAGAACAACCAATGTTTTATATTTTCCGAGCACTGCGCTGTCGACGGAACCTTCGGATACATGTATGGAGGAATACACTAACGGGGATCTACAGAACGTGCTCGTTCCCAATGCGAGCAGGAACTGAGACGACATTCAAAATTTGTAGCGCGATCTGACGTGGTCAAGAATGCGACGCAGCATCCAGCCGTCGCTCGGTGTAATGGTGGAGGAGCTGTAGGCCATCATGATGGAGTTGGGGAAGTCCTTGGACGGCTTGGTCTCAAGTCCGTAAAAATCCGGTAAACCAAAGCCGTGGCCAATTTCGTGACCGATGAACATAATATTCTCTTCATCGAGGTTGTTCATCGTGTCGTTGAGGCTCACCTCCTGTCCCCAGTCGTAGCCGAAGCCATACGGGATATCCTCCTTCAGCCAGAACGAGACATCGAACGGCTCGCCCGTGCAGGCGCTCGTGTCCGACCACCGGTTATTCACGTTGTCGTAGAAGCGGTAGCACTCGTCGGGGCACTGTGGGGCACCATCCGAGCCGACGCTGCCCTCGTAGAACGGGCCAAGCGAGTTGTCCGCCCATTGGAACTGCGACTTGTCCTTGGCAGCCCAGCCTACCATGTTGACCTTGAGCTCCGTAAACGGCCAGCAATTGTAACCTTCCAGCCACTTGTTCCACTTGTTATAGTGACGTTCCAGGATACCCTGGAACTTGGACGCGACGCTCTTTTCCAGGTTTGTACTACTATCCCAACGGACGCAGTAGTTGATCGATCCTTTGTTGTGCACGAACTTGTCCATGAGGAAATTCTTGTTGGCCATGACGTTCCAGTTGACATCCTGCTTGGGCTTCGCGTTTGGACCGATTCGGTTTTGCCAGACCCAGTCCAGATATTTTTCACTAATGTATTCGGTTGGTTTCGCGACGACGCACTCGCCTGACTTGGAGGTAATCTTGCCAAAGGTGGGCTCTGCGCTGCTGAGGTTGGTGCCAGTTGATGCGACGACCGGGGCTCCCCAGACGGACATGCTTTGAATAACATCACCTCCAGCGGTTTTATCGCCCTGTTGTTGCTGCTGCTGCTGCTCTTGGCCTTGATATTGCTGCTGACCGATATCGCCCGAGGTTGTTTCAGTTGTCGAAGATCTTAGCATAAACTTTTGGTCTGCGTCAGCACCGACACTTGACTCTGTTGGCGTTGACGATGACTCCGTCTGCGTAGCTTCTGAGAATCCCAGATCTCCACTACCGCTCGAGGTTTCAATTGCTGATGATGTCTCCGTCGGGCCTTGAGGTTCGAGCCCGCTAGAGGCCGAGGAAGAAGTAGAGGCAGTGCCGACAGGTCCCGCCATCGATGTGTCCGGTGCTTCTTCTGAGCCACCTTCAGCGTTCGACCCTGGAAGGCTTGAACTCGTCTCTGGAGTCGACCCGCCAGCATTTGAGCCGCTGCAATCAACTCCCAGTGTCCCCGATCCTCCTTCACCACTTGGTGGCGTCCACCCGCCTTCAGTGGAGCCGCTGCAATCGACACCGAGAGTCCCCCAACCTTGATCGCCACTCGGTGGAGTTCCTTGACCTTCTCCGGGCTGTGGCCACCCACCGGCACTTGAACCACTGCAGTCGACACCTAGCGTTCCCCAATCCTGGTCACCACCACCAGGAGGAGTCCAACCGCCTCCATTTGAGCCGCTACAGTCCACACCTAGAGTTCCCCCTCCTTGATCGACACCAGGGTTAGACGGCCAGCCCATTTGTCCATTATCACCACTAGGGTTCGATGGCCAGCCCATTTGTCCTTGGCCACCAGGGTTCGACGGCCAACCCATTTGTCCATTATCACCACTAGGGTTCGAAGGCCAGCCCATTTGTCCTTGGCCACCAGGGATAGACGGCCAACCCATTTGTCCATTATCACCACTAGGGTTCGAAGGCCAGCCCATTTGTCCTTGGCCACCAGGGTTCGACGGCCAACCCATTTGTCCATTATCACCACTAGGGTTCGAAGGCCAGCCCATTTGTCCTTGGCCACCAGGGTTCGACGGCCAACTCGCTCCTGTGCCTGCTTGCTGGTGCCAACCTTGATTTCCATTATCTGTCGACTCACCGGACGGCCACCCTTGGCCACCTGTGCCAGTGGACTCGCCAGTTGATGGATTAGTGAACTGTGTAGGTATTCCGAAGTTGCCAAAGCCATTTCCCCCGGAAGTTGGAATCAAGTTGTCTGTAGTTACGCCTGGCGCTACGGTGCCTGCCGTCTGCACAACGTCATTACCGCCGAAGTCGAACGCGGACGACGTTGTGGCCAATGCGGCAACGAGAAGTACGTGCGGCAGCGGATTCGGCCGCATAAGTGATAAATCGGAAGTACCTTTACGACACAACAATACTAATGACTGGGCCTATGTCGTGCTTGTAGTTTTGTCAAAGCCCGTTCGCTATTACGTACCTCCGTTCGATGCTCCGTACATGTACTTCGAAGTATTACGTCTATGATCGTTTGGCAACCTGGACCCACAAATTCTTCATTAAACTTGTTGAACAAGATGGAAAGCCTTTACGAACGAATATATAATTGGGATGGTGAACACATCTCAAGCTATCTACTATTATTGTACTTAAATAGGAGTACGTATTATTCAGTATAGTACATGGGATTATTAAACAAGAAGTAAATAGGAGTACGTATGGGATTATTCATACCCACCAAACAGCTGACTGTTTGTTTTCCAGAACTCTCCAGGATCACCAAACGAGCGCTCGCTTCATAGATGATGCAAAGCTATACGAACCAGAATGGCGGCGACTATTGTACTGGCCAAAATAGTTTGTACCAAACTTGGGCTTCAGTTTAGTCCTAGAAGATGGTGACTTTCCATATACGATAGTAAGATATAATGGGTAACTTTAGCCGTAGAACCCGATTCTGCGGTCAGATTTGCCGAATTCGGACTCCTAATAGGTGAAATGGAAGCTAGAAAAATGTCTCTCGGAAGCCCAAAAGTTTGGGGAAAGGGCTCAATAAGGGCTAGCAAATCATCAGTCAAAATACGAAGTTGCTATTGACTCAACTGGCAAAACATACGCCAAAACATAAGGTGTTTAGGTTAAAAGGAGGATAGGCAGCCGCCAACACCGACAAGCAGCAATTTGATTATCATAACACTACAAATCCCAGTTGATTAATCAATACAATATTTTAAAGATTCTCCTCTTGGCTATCGGCCGCATCATTGTCGTCACATACTTCTTCTATATCTGCACACTCGATTTCATCGTCTTCAAGAGCTTGCAAGTACTCGTCCTCTTCCTTCTGTAGGTTTCTATAAGCCTTATTCCAGTCTTCAGACACGATACGACCTTTACTCGCCTCCACCTTTTCTTCCAGCTCGCTAACATTCTTCGCTGGATTGCGACCTATCCAGCCCTTCATGTTTCCCCATATCAGCTCAATAGGCTGTAATTCAGGGTGATATGGAGGTGTGTACGACACGGAGCGGCCATACATAGTAGCGATGGCAACTGCCTTGTAGAAGGGAGGCGGTTTGTGTGCCCGGACTAGCTCTAGCAATTGCTGTTTATAAAGTTTTTCGTCATGCTATATCTTCATAACTTCGAGGGCGGCCTCGTCGTTCCTCAGCCACCTGTGCCTGACACCGATATCAATATAAGGTTAGACAGGTAACTGATATTTATCGTTAATAAAGCAGATGACCACCTACCTCGGAAGTGTCGGCGCCTTCACGCGTCTTGTAGGCCCACCAGATGAGTGCAACCGTGCTGGTAGGTGTCCCAAAGACACTGATGAACCAATTCGCGTGTTCGTCCTGCCACTTTACCGTCTTCCTGCCGCCCTTTTAAGGAGAACTTGTAGGCGTTCACAATCATAGCACGCTCATCGTCGCTAAGTCTTTTGCCTCTTGCCATCTTCTAGCCGACTTGTGGATAAGCATTCGAAAGAGGGGACGCTCAGCATGAGTTTGAGGGTCGGTATGGCTTGATCCGTCTAATAATAGCTGAGCAGCGATAAAAATGTACCCATGTTAGAATTCCTGGTGCAAACTATTTTGGCCAGTACAATATGGTGGATATTGAGCACTTTTCATAACAATACTATGGATTCAGCGGAACGCAGCCGTACATCAAGGCAAACAAGCGTCGGTGGCCATCAGTGTTGCCTCATTATGGAGAAAGGGGCTAAGTCAGCTACGGGCTGTAGCTCGAAGGGGAAGACGGTAACCTCATACCAAAGTTCAAGGAACGAAACTACTTATATTCTTAAAACTGTTCTCAACGCGAGTCAACCGAGACATCGCGTAAAGCGAGGAGCCACGATCAACTACCGGAGCCGTCAGGGTCACCGGTGTTGCTAACCTGGCTTAGGAAATGCCAGACTTCTTGCATTCAGTAACTCGTTAAATCGACTAATCTGATTAGTTTTAACTTATAGGCGGTCGTCTGCATCCGCGAATGCTGCTCAAAATGAGTCAGCATTTTATGTATCCCCTTTTCAGATGTCAGCACCATAAAACAGAGGAGCATTATCGCACAACGCTGGTACAGTTGTCGAGCAGGGACACGATCGCCAAAAGTCGATCTTTTGTCGACGCACACTTCCGGATCACCTCCAGGTTGCTGGGGCTAATAGTCAATACCGGTAGTGCATACTTCGGGTGTATTTTACATAA
Source organism: Phytophthora idaei (assembly GCA_016880985.1). Lineage (NCBI taxonomy): Eukaryota > Oomycota > Peronosporomycetes > Peronosporales > Peronosporaceae > Phytophthora > Phytophthora idaei. Next base: position 12,903 of record QOKR01000911.1, read on the forward strand.
ATTTCACTTTTATGCGATAAAAATATTGAAATCCGCGCCCCGAATGTCTAATCGGATTTTAAATCGGTCAGGACTAAGACTGCAAAACCTTATATAGCTCCTATTTTGATTCTGAATCTCTATTTTAGAATTAGATTTATTGTGTCGACTAGCAAACAGCGTATATAATTTGGCTTCGACCTATTTGTCAGCAAATACGCCGGAATGTCGCCTTGAAGCTTATTCGGCTATATAATTCTACCAAACGGTAGGAAGATCTAAGCCACCCGCATTTCTAGATGACCGCCAAGAGCTATTAGGCGTCTGGTAGCAACGAGCAATCGATAGAAGACTCAGATGCCGACCCGTAGGAGTAATAGGCAGCTTTGACCTCTATCTCTAAATAAGGCCAGGTGGCTTATTCAATCAAGATGGGTACTCCAATTTATTAGCAGAAATATCTATTTCTATTCACTGTTTTATAGATTTGCAAATCTAAATAAGATAAAAGGATAATATTAAGGGTTCTCACGTAGCTTTTGCAGGCCATTCTTAAAGAATGACAAGTAGCCAATCAACGTCCAGAAACGTTTGGGCCTACCTCGTGGCAAAGACGTGCGATTCCACAGTTCATTCCGCAACATATATTTAGCCAATCATGCGTATATAAATCAGAGGTAGTCGCGGCGAATGGCCAATCAAACCCATTCTGCAATGCCCTTCCCATTGCCCACCTCGCGAGATGGGTAATGGGAAAGTGTTAGCTCCCTGATTACTACCGTCGTAACTTACAGCTTAACGTCGAAATTAAGTCGTAACTCCGACTTAAAAACAAACTTAAACAGAAAATGGCTCAGAGCTGGAGAACCAATACTTTAATCAGGTAATTTTTTCGGCAATATATATATAAGCAGGGAGAGGTAACCTGCGACGGGGTATAAAAGGTGGCAGTTGGGTTCACTGTCCCAACCGTCTATTTGATGGGTTCCATCAACTGGTGGTTAGCATCCTTCATTACCGAATTTGCACTGGAGATGTCATACCGAGTCAGCACTCGCACGAAGGCGCAGGCACATACCGCCCCCGGGGTTGGCATTCGAGACGTCAACTTCCGGACCCTGTGGAGACAACTGACCGCAGAAGTCCGGACATCCAAGCGTCCTACGCGCCTGGCAAGATCGTGGTCATACTTCACACCCGAAGCGGCGAAGGACGGACACGTTGAAGGCGTGAACATGTTTACAGGTAACATATCGCTCTGTATTATGTTTTTATTGATTTTTATAACTGGTTTGTGTATCTATGTTTTGGAGAGGCCGCAGTCGTGAAGTACGCTGTCGAGAAAGGCATTGTGGGGGTTAAGAATGTAAGCACCGAAGAGACGGTCGCGGCCGTCGTCAACCGCAAAGATGAGTTCACAGTCAGAAGGCTAGAGAGCCTCGTCGGCTCTGATAGCGAAGAGGATCCACAGGGCCAGACTGCAGACTTGGAGGATGATGAGCACGAGAGCGTTACGGCTTCACAGATTGACACCACCGTAGCGCTCTCGGCAAACACCGTAGATGTAATGTTTGGGGGTGCTCAAAGCGAGGAAGAGGAGGCCGTAGTGATGATGGCATCACTTTACGCGGTACAAGAGTCGCCGACCTCCCCATTAGCAACCAGTCGTGTCGCAACCAGTCGTGTCGCAACCAGTCTTGCCGCCGAGCCCATGACGCCGACCACACCTGTTCGGCATGCTGTAGTCGCTGGTCTACGATCCCATTGGTTCCCGTGAATCCAGATGACGTGAACATTATGAAAGAGGACGATGTTGCAGATGATTACGAGAGTGTGGATTCGTTATCCGATGGCGTTTGCTCGTCTGGTGAAGACCATGTCGTGCCACGGCAGCTTGATGCAGACATATCTTCCGACGAAGATGAAACCTCACTCATGGATGCAGCTTTTATTGATTGCTCAGGTGGTTCCCTAGCTATCGAAGACAACGACCAGAGCACGCTGCGCTCGATGGCGTGTACGACCCCATCTTCGCAGTTCGAAAGCGAAACCAGTTCATTCGAAGGCCTGTCGCGCGAAGTCGCGAGACCTTCTGCAGAGATCATGTCGAGGATAGATTCGCCGCTTGATTTGCTGCTGTATTTTATGCCCAAGAAACTGTGGACTTACACCACGCGTGAAACGAATAGATACAATAACACTATGGTTGATGAGAAGGCGAGGGTGGAGCGTGCGCGTCTTGTACGCGAAGGGCAAGGAGGACAGTCCCTATGTAACGGGGTTACACGCAAGTGGCTACACGTAGCCACTTGGTTACATGGAGGGTTCTCGAACGTTGGTGTAAGACACACCAATGGTTGCACTTTGCAGACCGCTGGTCTGTATGCATTTAGGCTTCCTATTGGTACATAAGCATTTCTTTCTACCAATTAGATTAGCAGGGTTCTGGCATCCATCGGATGGCAGAATTCCTTTCATATAAGTATCAGTTTTAGGAGGAAACCCAGTCCAGACATAAATCATAAATAACAGTTCTCATTTTAACCCAAAACGGCTTTTAGCTTTTCTTATTTTAGCAAATCTATACTTTCGGACGAAAGTATAGTTAACTTAAGTTTAAGCAAACTACGCTTCCTCGTACACGTGCGCTAACGTGTAAGCCGAAGTAGTGGGCACAGAGTTGGCCCATTACACCCTACGTGATATTCGGAGGCGTTTCGCGTGCAGAGCCAGACTACTCCCCACGAGAGATTCTGCAAGTGATGGGGCTGCTAGTGGCCCACATGCTGAGCCCGAATCGGCCATTCTCTGATCATTGGACCATGATTGGCGATGGCGCACTACCGGGTGGCAACTTCGGGCAATATCTCGCCCGCAATCGGTGTACTGCAATTCTTGGCGATCTACACTTCTGCAACAACACTGCCAGCAAACGCGACACGTTGTAGAAGCTGCGCGCAGTCGTGGATGTTATCCAAGACCGATTCCTGAAGGCGTGGAGTGTGTCTAACATCATATCTTTCCATGAAAATGTTCTACCTGCTACATCCAAGCGGAACGGCACGCGGATGTTTACGCCGGACAAGCCGCACCGGCATTGGACCAAGATGATAATGACTTGCGACTCGCGCACTGCATACTGCCACAGATGCGGCTTTGTTTGCTTTTGATTTAAGTCGTAACTTATGAATTATTTGTTTCATCCAAATATCTTATGTCGTAACTATTTACCTTAGATTTGAGGTGTATGTTGGAAAGCGCCAAGCTCAAGAGACAGCACAACAAGCTTTCGACCACAAGCCTGGAGCTGCTGCGGTTATCCGTAACCTGAAGACAGTGCTTGGTGGAACCTACTTTGGCTTTCAAATAATAGTTATTGGTAGATTCTACACGTCCGTCGCGCTTGCACTCCAACTTCTCTCGATGTCAGTGTACATGGTGGGTACCATCATGACGTCGAGGCTGGGGTTTGACAAGGGGGTGGTGGAGAGGTGCAAGACGCGTCCAAGCACGATCGAGCGTGGATCGGCCAAAACGTTCCAGACGCACAGATGAGGGCGGTTTTTGGCGTGGGTGGATCCAATATAGCGCAGCTCAAGGCAGTGACCAAGAATGGCGTTGGCACTAAGCACACTCACCGCCAGCCAAGGCACCCCAGTCACGTGTATTCTGACGATAACTTGAAGTTTTTTATTGCAGACTGTAATGAATGGGAACTTGAAAAAGGATATCCATGCTCGCACCGTAATTTACTAGCATAACTTGGAAGCAAATATGGTCACGATATAAAACTAAAGCTGAAGCCCAAAGTCGTCGTACTATGGAGTATTCGCGGTGGCTCCAATACGTCCACCATTACTTTCCCAGCGTTCGGCTATCGCATCCGAAAGAAGATCTCTGTGATGCGTGCACGAGGATCGAAACGCTGCTGTTGAGTCCAAACATTTCTGATCCTGAATGCATAGAGCTCGTTGTAGAAAGGAACTTCACTTAGATGCAGCAATAAATCAACGTCGGGATATGTCAGCCTTTGCGAAGCAGTACGTTGCTCGTAAAGCTGCGGATCAGACAATTCCCGAAGAGATTATCCCAGATCACGGTGAAATACCACTAAATATGGAACCTGTTGTTCGCGCAGCCATGCCGACATTGCAAATACAACTTGGGAATTTGGAGGCAGATTTCCTCTTCCGGTATACAATAACAAAAGGTCATCGGCGGACTACTTCAACTCATATTTGATGATGCACAGTTTTGTTGTTGCTGACATCACATGTTATTTTTTAAATAACGTTCTGCTGTACGACGAACGCGGTCAGGGGAAAGGTGCGGATGCCTGATGCAGTTTACAGCTATTAACAAACGAAAGCACTACAAATCTGATGGTCATGACGGACCGGAAGACTCTCTCACTCTACTTCTGATTCTGCATAACTGCGTCGGGCAGAATAAGTCCCGTACAGTATTCAGATTTTTCGCCATGCTTTCAATTGTGTTCTTCACAATTTTTTTCGCCATCTGAATTTTTCGCTATCTGAATACTGTACGGGACTTATTCTGCCCGACGCAGTTATGCAGAATCAGAAGTAGAGTGAGAGAGTCTTCCGGTCCGTCATGACCATCAGATTTGTAGTGCTTTCGTTTGTTAATAGCTGCAACAAGTGGTGCTACTGTTTCTCCTACCCGGCCATTCGCACAACGCTGCCGATCGTGTGGTGGCGTGGTGCAGAAACAAAATGAAGGGTACAAATATGTACATCCGGAGCAAATTACTGCAAAAGTGAACGAAACTACTTCTGTGCGGGCTCAGTTTCTAGACCATCGCAAAACTTATAGATCATTTTTCTGTGGTTGGGAAGACTTGTTGTCGAAGTACTTTGGTAAAATGCCCACAAGTTACACTGGTAACTATTTCATTGAGATTGATCATGGAGTAGTTACAATGCGACACTTAGTCTTCACCTGATTCAGACTCAGAAGCGTTTTCCCTGATCGGCACTGGAAACTATCGTGCCGTACGTTTCTCTTTACTTACGGGTCTTTTTGGACATGGATTTAACTTTGAGAATGCAACAATGGATAGCGTATGTCTATCGAGACAACCGCTTCTATCACTGACGATGAAAAAAATCAAGTCGCTGTCGTTAAAATATTTATCTATACCTGTTGAGTAGTTATCCTATTTCCGGATGGACCGCCGTCCAACACGACGGGTGATGAGGTTGGTGAAGCCAAACAAAGTGAATAAACCGTGAAGAGGAAAGTTGTTGTACATGTGCAAGCTAAACGGCCGGTTGGGCGACCTCGGAAGCAACAAGTTACTACAACAAGATACACATCTATACTGCGTTTTCTGAAACCTCCTCATGGATCGCCAAGCAACCAATTTGCAGCCAACACGAGTTCGGTCGCTGTTGGCAACACTGTGGTCACTAATGATCGCACATCCGACGCTGACGCCAACGACAACGACAACACTTCAACTTCGACAACTTCAGTTACTGATTGTGATAGGACGATATTCAGGAGCGAAACCATTTAGTGCTACCATAGACGTAGCTTAAATCGAGTTTTTAGTGCACTCAGCGCGAGAACCATCGACGACGAAACGAAAGTAGCCACTCCAGAAAATCACACGATCGTGACTATCAGAACACTTTAATATTACATATGGTCTACGATAGGATAGGGTCACTGGTGGTAAAACTGGTCTGGAAGACTACGCAAAGGAGTTGGCTTTCCTTCCCGACTTTACCGAGGAGTCTAATACGACTATAGACTACGGTTCGCCTAGTGTGACAGACCCTCGGCTGTCGGCTGATCGGCAGGAACGTCTGATCGACACGCTCA
>QOKR01000912.1:0-18653 GCA_016880985.1 Phytophthora idaei
ACACGCGCTCTTCTTCACGGTCTCCACGTCGACCTCAGCATGCCCCATGTCGGGGCATCTCGCGGCGCGAAAGCGCACGCCAAGTCTGCTGCTACCAAGCAGCAGACCAAGAGCTCTAAGCCTCGCGGCAAAGGCTCTGCACTACAGGAGGCTAGTGAGGTAGCCTCCAAGGCCGTCACCTCGTCTGGTGACGCGCCAGCGGATGCGAGCGCGAGCTCACGCCGCAGTCGATCGCCTTCGTTGCCGAAGGACGTTGGCCCGAACCCGCGCTTCGCCGTGCGGGAGTACAGTCCTGACACCGTGGCTGAAGCCAGGGCCAAACACGATGGCAGCCACTCCGATGAGGCTGCCGGCGAGCGTACTCCGCTGCCTATTGAGGGTGGACGCGAGTCCGTGCACTCACTCGGAAGTGACCATGGTGGCCACAGCCCGATGAGTCCGGCCGACGAGGCCACGGGCTCATCCAATACCCGGGCTGACGAGGACGATAAACCTCGTCGTGCCCTCAGGAACCTTTCGTTCTCTGAGGGTCGCGAGCGAGCTCAGGCTGCCAAGGCGGCAGCCGAACAGAACAAGCACACCAAGAAGCGGAATGTTTTTAGGTCACCACGCCGTGAGGCGTTGGAGACCGAGGTTGACCCCTACAAGAACCTCTTCGCCTCAGACTCTGATGAGGAAGAGGAGGAGGGTGCTGTCAACGAGCCCCAGGAGATCTCGAACGATCTCGCCTGCTCGCGAAGGAGGAGCGCCACACCCGCGAGGGTATTGGCCTCCAGAGCCTAGCTCCGGTGCTGAGCTCTACTTGGAGCAGCTCGTTGCTCCTCGTGGGCTCATTGGAGGGCACACCTCCAAGGGTGCGTACGAGCGCACCTTGGTTCAGCGGAACCCGTTGTTCACGGAGAACATCGAGGCTGCCAGGTGCGTGCTTCTCGCGCCGCACCGAATTCCTCTCAAGGAATTCACGACTCGGCGCAAGAAGCCCGAGAACCGGGGTGGCCTCCATCCCGTTTGGGGTTACACCTGGGTCTGCCCCGAGAACTGCCTGTCGTGGGGCGCCGCCGACTTGCTGTTCTGGAAGTGGGTAGCTTCTCATAGCTACTCACAGGAGGAGCTCCGAGAGCTCCAACAAGATCGCTTGCTGTCCTATATCCTGGACCAGCGCGATCTTCGGATTGAATTTGTCCATTTGGTTAGCAAGCAACTGCTACCAAAGGACTTTCAGAAGCGCGCGGCTTCTAGCGCTCAAGGTGAGCGCGGGTAGGAGCTGTATGCATCACCGCCCATACCCCCGTTCGGGCAAGAAGGCCCGGACTACTCACGAAGCTGCCGCCGCTTCTGTTCCCAGATCGCGACAGCCTTCGGGCAGTCAGCCTGGAGCCGCTCAATCGGCTCCCGCGAGTTCTGTGAGTCGGGATATCCCCGCCGCTTCACCAGGAGCTGGCGCTTTCCATCAAGACGCTGCTCGCGGACGACCCGCTCCACGTGGTAGTGGGTCTCTCCATTACGGTCGAGGAGAGGTGGAGGATCCCTCGATCGACTTCGAGTACGAGGCACCCCCCGCGGGGCGCTCCTCTCGACCGAATGCACCGCCTGCGACTGTGGCTCAGCCGCAGAACGCGGAGGTTGACCGTCTCCGCCAACGCGTTCTTGTCCTCGAGATCGCTCTGGGTCTCGGGACCGGCGGTGATGCTGCCGCCCAGGCCGGGAGTCGCGGGGTCCTCGCGAAGCTTGAGGACCGCCTGCACCAATTGGGCCGGGTGATCTCGGAAATCCATGATCGGGCTGGCCGCCGGGCGCCCTCGTCCAATGTGGGTGAGGCTTTCCACCAGCTTCAATAGGTCCGGGGTGCCCTTCGTGACCTGGCACCGCGGACGGAGGCGCACTCTTACGGGTACGCTCAGCCGTACTCTCAGCCGTATGGCTATGGTGGGTACTCGGCTTACCCAGCTGGGGCTCAACCGTACGGAGCCCCTCCGGCGTACCAGACGCCTCGCGGTCCACCAATGCCGCGTGGGTCTTGGCCTTACGCCGCTGGACGTTCGACGACGTCTGAGGCTGATTCTCGTTTCGAGGAGTTGGGTCCTCCTCCTCGCGGGACGCCTGTGGCGTCTGGGGAGCAACAGGCCCCTGCGGATCATGATACCGCTTCAGACGACCCACATAAAATGTCGGGTGCGTCTTCATTGACTTAGGCAGATCGATGGTGTACGAAACACCATGTCTCACCAGGACCGCGAACGGCCCAATGAAGCGATGCTTCAGCTTGTTGCTCCCTACCGAGCTGACAGTGTCTAGCCGTAGGTTTCTAGTGTCGAGTAGGACTAAGTCGCCCACCCTAAACATGTTAACGTTTCCTCTTCCATGTTTGTCAGAGTACCCCTTTTGTCTGTCCTGTGCTATCGCCATAGCATCACGGACTCGGTTGATCACATTCAACCTGGCGTCGATAAAGGACTCCACCTGTTTCCGCAAGGAAACAGGTCTCAAGTCCGAGACCTGGGAGGAAAGGCTTTCCGAGCCTCTCCCCCACTTAAGATCGAAGGCTCAGTGCCCCCACGCAGAGTGAGGGGCACTCGCGGGTGACGCATCCCGTTCAGGTAGAACGGGGTGAACCCGGTCGACGCGTGGACCGCGTTGTTGAGTGCAAACTGAACCACGGGGAGTCGCTCTGACCACGTGCGAGGGGCTGCCGCACAGACACTGCGCAGAGTGTCTTCGAGCACCCGGTTGACACGCTCCGTCTGTCCATCCGTCTGGGGATGGTCAGCAGTAGACATGTGCAGCCTCGTTCCAAGCAATTGGAACAGCGTTTGCCAGAACGCAGTGGTAAACCGCGGGTCATGGTCCGAGACGAAGGTCTCCGGAAGACCATGATGGCGGAAGACGCCATCCACGAACAGCCTAGCGGCCTGTTCGCCAGTGACCGTGTCTGGCACCGGAGCAAGATGCACCATCTTGCTCAGCCGACACACGAACACCAAGATGCCGGTGTTGCCGTGGTCGTCGGCGGGAAGTCCGAAGACGAAGTCAAGACTCATTGACTTCCAGCAGTCTGCCGGGACAGGCAGACTCTGCAAAGGGGCCGAGGCGTGCCCCGCGGGTTTCACCCGCTGACATGTTTCACATGTCTTCACGTACTGGGCCACCCACTTGTACATGTGGGTCCACCAGAAGGCCTGCGAGACAAACAAGAAGGTCTTCTCGCGACCCAAGTGGCCACTGGAGGGCGCATCGTGCGCCTCCTGGAGGATATCAAACTTCAGATCCTCGTCGTTGGGAACAACGACCCGCGGAGGCTCATGGGGCTCCACCCGATAATAGAGGAGGCCATCCTGCCACTCATATCGGTGGAGCCGGGACCGCTGTCGTGGCGAGAGCCATTCAGACTTGGCCTCCTTGCCTGCGGTCAGGAATCGCACGAGAGACGCGAGTGACTCGTCGTTCCGATACGCCATGCGTATCCGATCGTAAAGATCTGTCGTGACACGGGTGATGTGGGCCAGCTCATAGTCTGGCCTGCGAAACAACGCATCGGCAAGCACGTTAAGCTTGCCTGGCTTGTACTCGACGCGGAAGTTGTACTCCGCGAAGAAGGACAGCCACCTCGCCATCCGTTGGGATAGGTGTGGCGAGTTGGTCGCCGTCCGCAAGGACGCGTGGTCTGTATAGATCACAAAGGGACGAGAGCCCAGAAGATGCAGCCGGAACTTAACGAGGGCATGCTGCATGGCAAGCAGCTCCTTGTCATGAACGGGGTAGTTCCGTTCGGCAGCCTTGAGTTGCCTGGACTGGAACGATATGACTCGTTCGTGTCCGTCTGCATCGTTCTGCAGCAACGCACAACCGATTGCGTAGTCGGAGGCATCGCAGACGACGCTGAACGGCTTCGTCTCGTCCGGCAGCGCCAGGACCGGCGCCTGCTGAAGGCTAGCCTTGATGCTGTCAAAGGCATCCTGGTGCTGACGCTCCCAGTGCCAGTCGGAATTCTTTTTGATAAGTTCCGACAAGGGTCTAGCCAGACCCGCGTATCCCGCGCTGTACTTGTGGAGGTAGTTGGCCAAGCCCAACCACTTCCGAAGATCCTTCTGGGATCGAGGCGTTGGCCAAGCTGCAACGGCTTTGACCTTCTCCGGGTCGGCCCGAACGCCGACGTTACTGACGAAGCAACCGAGAACCTTGATCTCTGGCGAGGCAAAGACGCACTTGTCGATGTTGGCATCGAGCTTGTTGGCTCTCATGACTTCCAACACCCGACGGAGGTGCCCCAAGTGCACCTCCATAGCCGTCTTGCCATCCTCGGCACGGCTATGGACGAATATATCGTCGAAGTACGTCTGGGCGTACGCACGCAGCGGCCTGAAAAGCTGCGTGACCAAGCGATTAAACGTCGCTGGGGCATTAGACAGGCCCTGCGGCATGACAAGCCACTCCCAGAGCATGCCGCTCGGAGTGCTTACCACTGTAAGCGGGATGTCGCTTTCGCGCATCAGGATCTGGTAGTATCCGTCCACCAGATCTAGCGCGCTGTACAGCTCGCAGCTGGCCATGTTGTTTAACAGCACATCCTTTCGTGGGATTGGAGTCTGGGCCGACGCCGTCGCGTTGTTCAGCTTGTTGTAAGCGTGAACCAGACGCCACTTCCCGTTCGGCTTCCGAACGCAGAAGGTTGGCGTCGAGTGCGGGGATTTCGATTCCCGTACCATGCCTGCCTTTGCCTTCGCGGCAAAAAAGGCATCGATGACCTCGCACTGCTCTTGAGGCAGAGGCCATTGCCGGGTGACACAGTACTTTGTGCCAGGCACGAGATCGATCTCGTGCCGAACTCCTCGCTCTGGTGGGAGTTGCGACGGTGGATCCTTGGGTACCGCGTCCGCAAACTCCTTCACCAAAGGATACACCGAATCATTGGGGTTCTTGAGAACTTCAGAACCCATGCGCGCCTCGCGTCGCTTCTTCATCTCTTCCAGGACGTCTTCGTCCAGGACAGAGGAGGAGTTTAGCTCTTCGGGAGTGGTCTCCAGCTTTAGGAGCATCACCTCCGCGATCTCCCCAGCCTTGAGATCGGCCAGGAAATCGTCCACCGCCATTTCCTCGAGGTTCAGGAGTTCTGACACCTCAGGCAGCGGCTCCAAATGGATGCCTGCTGCCTTGACGGGACGACCGGTCACGCCGTCGAAGATATGATAACACTCTTCGACCGGCCGAGTCAGAGGAGCCCGGGCCCTGGACCCCGAGTCGCTAGGAGCGACTCCAGTCTGAATATTATTCAGACTCGACTTGCGGCGGCGACCGCGACGTGGTACTTCGTTACCCACGTCGTGCGATGTCGAAATGACGACATCGGGAGCACTCACGGCTCCGTGTGGAACACTGTTACCCACACAGGAAGCGCGTTCAGCGCCTTCCTCTTCAGTTAAGGTCTGGGCGACCGTTTGTGGTCCTTGGTTACCCACCTGGCAGACGCTGCCTGGCGCCGCCACCTTCGAAGCTTCATCCACCGGTCTTGACTCCGGTGGGGATCGAGGGCTACCCGCACAGGGCTGCCGCGCTCGATCAGGTGCAGCTCCTGCTGCCACCACTTCCGTGGAGTCGTCCAATACGTCGACGACTCCCAAATATTCTTTGGATGCTACGGCATCCTGGCGGCCCTTGCGGGCAGCCCAGTTCCGAACAGAGGTGGAAACATGACTCACCAATGCTCTGTCGGATACTGCAGGGCGTCTTGCACCAATTGCTTTGCCGCGCCAGTCAATCCATGGCTCATGCTTCTCGAGCCATGACATGCACAGGATCAAGTCATACTTGTCCATCTCAAGAACAGTGAACTGTTCCGAGCTGTCGAAGTCCTCGAACTTGACAGCTAGATCCATGTGGATCCGGGGAACGGTGGTCACCTTCCCGTCAGCCAGTTGCACTGACACTGTCCCTTTGCCTTTGCTCTCTCTCAAGGCATCGGTCAACCTGTTGCTAGCAACCGTCTGGCGGCGTGCGAAGTTCTTCGACGCCCCAGAATCAATGAGGACACGAAAAGGGAGTTCGTATCCTCGTACACGTGCGTGTACTACAAGCAGCCCACCGCTGCCCTTCTCCGCTTCGAGAGTGCACAAACTCTCAGGGGCTAAGTTTCCATGGTGCGCGCCACCCGCGCACCGTTCATGAAGACTTAGATCTTCCCCAGTAGGGCGCCCCGCCCCTACTGATCGCCTGCGTTCCCCTGGCCTCGGGGTCGCGGCCTCTGCCAGCGACCCTTGAGACCTTGAGGCCTGGGAGGAAACCGCTTACGCTGTCCTCCTGCGCGGCAGGCCCGTTTCATATGGCCCAGCCTTCCGCAGCCGTAGCAGCGGATGTCCTGCTGCTCGGCGAGCCCGAGTTCCATGGGGACAGGTTCACTGGGAGCTGTGCGATTCGCACTCGGCGTAGAGCCCCCCTGGCCACGCAGATGCTGGCGTGCGTGCCTGGCGATGGCTGGACTCCTCTCGGAGGGCCACTTGTATCGCCTCTTCGAGGGTGCTGGCCTGCACCCGGAGCAATTGCGTGCGTGCAGGGCCCACCCGGAGGCCATCCATGAACACCGCCACCTTGATGTGTTCATGGAGTGGGTTTCCCACAAGGGGTGCAGTGAGCTCCCGCATCTCTTGGATGTATTCGTGCAGCTCACGCTTTCCTTGTTTACACGAGAGGAAGCGTGAGCGCTGGCGGTACTCATAGTTCGCCGGGAGGAAGGCGGCTCAAAACTGTTCACACAGCTGAGCCCAGGATGCAATGCATCCCGGCGCAGTTGCTTCGCGCGTGTACGCCCAACTCTTAGTACGGCCGCTAAGGCTGGAGAGGGCGAAAGCAACACGGAGTTGCTCGGTCGAGATCAGAGCTGCGTCCATGGCGAGCTCTACTTCTCGAACCCAGAAGTGAAGGTTTTCACCTTCCTTCCCTTCGTACAGGTTCACCTTCAGCCGCAACGGCTTCTGGTGAGATGGCTTTACTTCTGCCATCGGGAGTTGCATGCTTCCCCGCACGTGGGCGATAAGCCCACGTTCATTAGTGTCGAACGCATTGACGCGTTCGACCTGCTCGGCTGGCGTTGCCGCCACCAAGCTCTGCAAGGCCTCCATACCGAAGATGCCTGCCATCTTTCGAACGGACTCGTACTGAGAGTCGTTCAGATGAGGGAACTCATTCCGGTCCATGTTGACCAGAACTCAGAGGTTCAGGTAGTCTACTCGCGTTGGCGTGGATTGACTACAAGTGCTACCAAGTGTGACGGGTCACACAGCACCTTGCACAGAGGAAGTGAGAGCTTCCGAGAGTATACAACTCTCAGTGAACGGCAGTTCACTAGTCCCTGGCCTAAAGGGACAACTGACCAAGACTAGGTATATTTAAGACTGAGTGTATTTATAGGTGTTTCTAAATCCATCTACATACTAATGCAAGTCACCTATAGAGTATCCTAGATGTTATCCTATCGGTTGGCTTTGAGGGCGTGTAGCCATGGTGTGTCCACACCACAGCCCCTGAAGCGTGACAGGCACTCTTCCATGTAATCCCGTTACAATAAGGGCCAACTGGCCCTATAATGAGAGAGCAGAATTTCCCCTGAAGCACTCAAGTGGTCAAGCGTCGAGGTAAGTACCTTACACTTAGCCGCTTTACAGGCTATGCCTACCAGCGAACAGCGACCTTCCTGAAGTTAGCGTTCGTTACTGGTCAGGCCAAGAGACTGTTAGAGGGAGTTTGTTTGGTTTGATCCCTATTTGAGGGAAGTTCGGGTATTAGATTCCCGATATTTGTGGTTAGAGTATTGATAGCATACTCTAGACGACTTACAGCCCGAGTTATTCTCGGGCACCCCCGTAAAAGAGTTTACAGCACTAGGCAACCTTCCGCTGTTGGTGCCACGGGGTATTAGAGAGAGAGAGAGAGGATAAGCGTACAGGCGAAGCTCGTGCCTGTGACGCTTGTGTATTAAGCCTACGGACGTAGATAGTGAGAGAGGGAAGCGCCGGCTCAGGGTGCCGGGTCGGACTTGGTTCCTTCAGGTACGCCCAACTATCGCTGACCCCTGTGAAATGCGAATTGTTGTGGGCAGAGGCTCACTACGTGTCCAGCTACATTTCAAGTATTTCCCTACATCACAGGTGTTTAACACAAAAACGGACGCCGATGGGGCCATTGAAAGGTACAAGGCTCGTTTGGTGAAGTGCGGGAACGAGCAATTATTTGGTATCGATTATACTCTCACATTTGCTGCTGTTATGGAGCTCGGGACCGTGAAGGTGATCCTCGTCTTGTCAAGGCGATGGCGGGTGCCTGCGAGGCACGGTGACGTGCCAAATGATATGTGAAGGCAGACAAGGAGGCGCTCGACGCGTTTGTTGCCGACATGTCGTCGCTTTCAATCAAGGACCTGGGGGTGGTAAACAAGTTTATCGGTATGAGGATCTCACTGGATGATGGACCAGCAAGTGTCAATTGAAGAGCTATTGCAAGAGCACGGCCTCGAAAACGCCAACGGAGTTCGCGCTCCAACCGGCGAGGACAGCAACGAGCGCGGGTCGGACTGCGCTCAGCTTCTGCCCGCGACAGCGTCTGCCGGCAGCCCCAGCATTCGAAATTTTCAATCGCTTGTCAGGAGCTTGTTGTGGATGTACGCGACCGGACATCTGCTCTGCACCCTCCATAGCAACTACACCACCGGAAACAGACCTGCGATCCGACTTGTCTGCAGCAAAATCAGCGTCACTCCAACTTTCCAGTCGAATACCGTCCTTAGCGTCGTTTGAGCCGCATATCTCCAGCTAGGAGATCCAGGTACTTTCGCGTACGTTGGTCAACAAGACTGGCCCGGGAGATTGCAATCGGTTGTGCTTTACTACAAGCAGACGCCGACGGGCGTGAACGCGTTATCGCGTTTGAGTCTCGCCAGCTCAAGGCTGCAGAGAAGAACTATCCAGTTCACGACAAAGAGCTACTTGCAATGAAGTACGCTCTTGTCAAGTTCAGGGTACACCTGCTAGGCTCCAAGTCTTTTGTGATCTACACTGATCATGTGTCGTTACACACTGCGACGCAGTCGCCACATCTCTCTCAGAGAATGGCAAGATGGCTGTCATTCTTTGCCGAATACAACTTCGAGGTGAATTACAAGCCGGGGCGGCTTAATGTAGTGGCCGACGCGCTGTCGCGCAGGCCGGACTAGGAGCTAGTCCATATCACAACAGTGACGTCGTCGGTGTTCGACTTGATACGCGCTGCGTACGCACACGACGACATGTGCGTAGCTTTGCTACGTGCTCTTGGGAGCGAGGAGTTTAAGAACTCGGACAAAGAATTGTCAAGGCGCTTACGCGCGAGCCTACACCGATACACGCTCGATGGTGGGCTGCTGTACTACAGCACCGACCCTGAGGACGCGCCTCGTGTGGTCGTTCCTCATGATGAGGACCTCAAGTATCGAATCCTCTATGAGGTTCATGATACGCCTGTCGGTGGACACTTGGGTCGTGAGAAGACCTATGGCTCCGTGAGCACGATGTACTGGTGGCCGAAGCTGTACAAATGAGTTGGCACATACGTGCGCACGTGTGAGACGTGCCAACGGACGAAGTCCTCGCCGCATGCGGCAGCGCCATTGGCGAGTTTGCCAGTCCCTACGGGGTGTTGGCAATCCATCAGTATGGACTTTGTGTTTGGCCTGCCGAAGGATAAGGCAGGCAACACTGGCATTGTGGTCTTTGTAGACCGTTTGAGCAAGATGGCTCACTTAGCGGCGGTGCCGGACACCATTGATGGTGCAGGTATAGCTTTGCTGTTCTTAGATCGAGTCTTTCGCCAACATGGCTTGCCTGAGGCAATTGTCTCGGATCGAGACCCGCGCTTCACCGCGAAGTTTTGGAAGTCCCTCTTCCAGGTGCTTGGCACCCGTTTGGACATCTCCACAGCAGATCATCCGCAGACCGATGGTCAAACCGAACGCGTGAATCGCGTTGTGGAGGACATCCTCCGAGGTGTGTGGGCTGAGGCGCCACGGCGCTGGGGCGAGGTGCTCCCACTCGTTGAGTTCGCATTGAACAATGCAGTGCATGCCTCGACCGGCTTCACTCCGTTCTATGTGAACGGGTTGGCGAACCCTCGCGTCCCGCTGACGCCGCCACGTCGTGGCTCTGGGCTTAGTGGGGGAGGGATAGCCGATCGGCTGGATGACATCAGCCCTGTTGCGGTCCGCAAGCAAGTCGATGACTTTGTCTCTTTGAGACTGAGCGTCATGCGCCAAGTGCGCGACGCTATGGCTGAGAGCCAAGACCTTCAGAAGGAATATGCAGATGCCCAAGGCAGAGGTAATGTGGAACGGTTTGAGGTCGGGGACCTAGTTTTATTAAACGCTAAAAACCTACCTACCAATGCAGTGTCTGCCGTCTTCAAGACGAAACTGAGACCTAGGTTCATTGGACCATTCAAGGTCGTGGTCAAGAAGGTCCTGGCGTATACGCTTAATCTTCCCAAGAAGATGCGCACGCATCTGGTTTTCTACGTGGGCTTACTCAAACCATACCAGGACCCTGCTCAGGTGAGCGTGGAGGCACTGGCGCCGGGTCGGCAGGTGGCGGCTGGACGACAGCGAGTGGTGGTGCCACAGGACGCGAAGCGTACGGCTGAAGGCACAGCAACAGATCGAGCTGACCCTGCAGCTGAGCAACCTGACGCTCGAGGTCGACGACCCGGTTCTGAAAGGCACTCAGTGTCTCGAACCAGCCCACCCGACGGTGCACCTCTTCGAGATTTTCTGCCAAGCGGGCGTGTGAGGCGTTCGCGTCATGAACGAAGGTGCTCAGCGAGCGAACACGCTGGTCCAGCACAATCACGTCGTGGTGACTCGCAGCGCGAGGGGCCAGGCGAGGCTCGTCCTCCGCCGGCTCTGCTCGGCGAGCATGGTGAGCTCCACTATCACGTGGAACGCCTTGTGGCGCGGCGTCGTCGCCAAGGTCGTACCCAATTTCTTGTGAAGTGGCGAGGTTACCCTCATTCACATAACTCATGGGAATTTGAGGTTCCCCTCCGGCAAGATTGCCCAGACGTCGTTGACGCTTATGACCTGGCACATCCGCTGCCAAAGCGCCACCACGGCGTGCGACGGCGTCGCCAGGCGCCGAGCGCTTCCCGCCGCTAAAGCGGGGCGATTACAGGTCGGTAGCTGAGCTCAGGCTCTGACCAGTGGCTGGAGCAATCGGCTCGAGGCATGAGCAGCGGGAGCAGGAGGCAGAGGAGACTCGTGGTGGTGGGGACGCGGTCCCGAAGGAAGCAGACGCTTCGTGTTTTGCTGGACAAGGTCCAAGCGCAAGCGTCTCGACAGACGCGTATTTGTTTCGGAGAAACCTGCTCAGAGAGCTATCCAAGTTTGGGATTGCGCTGTATCAGCGAAGGTGGTGTATCCCGGACGGGATCGAACCACCGACCTTTGGCTTCCAAAGCCAAGGCTCTACCATTGAGCTATAAGGGCGATGCCCGTAAGCTTGGCTGCGTACGGAGCCTTGCTCATGGTATGTGGGCTGTGCCCGGGTGGGATTGAACCACCGACCTATCGCTTAGAAAACGAGTGCTCTACCACTGAGCTATATGGGCTACGCCCGTAACTCGTGTGAGTCTGGAGCTGTGCTCCATAGTAAGCGAGCCTTGCCCACGAAGGTGATATCGAACTACCGACCTGTCGCTTACGAAGCGAGTGCTCGACCACTGAGCAATACGGGCGGAGCCTGTGGCTCGGACGAGCCAGAGCCTTGCTCTCAGCAGCTTTGCTGATCGTGGTGTGAGAGGCGCGATGGCGACGTGGGTGTTCGATCACGGAGAGCGTGAGAACAGCGCTTGGCGCACGCACCTCGATGGTGTTTGGGTCTGAGACCGCATACGTGCTTCATGCGCCGTGAGGCGGCACGTTGTCACGAGGTGACAGCTGAGTTTGGTCTTCCGACATTCACAGGAGCGTGTGGCCTTGGGATTAAGGCAACTGAAGCATCGAGGATACGCAGTCGACAACGGGCTCGTCGAGCCGAAGCTCCGGGGAGCGGTGTCGTGAGGCGCCATGACCTCCAACGTCTTGGAAAGACAGACGTCGCTGAGGAAGTTTCGTGGACTGGTGAGTCCACATCTTAGTGGGGGAGAGTGTAACGGGGTTACGCGAGCTGGTGGTTACACCGGGTATGTGTGTCACACAATGGGTACGCAGTACCCGGAGAGGTAACAGACTCTCAGTACATAGGCTGAAATCCATTCGATATGTAGTTGACTAGGTTTGACTATGCTAGATAGTTAAACACATATATTTACACTGTAGGCGGCTTGGCCGCAATAAAGATAAATAAAACACTTCGGATTTAGAAGCAGAAAGAGTTGTTGCCTTGGGTTAAGGCTGTGTTTTCTCTTGGGTCCCTGTTATCGGACCGTATTAAGACTCCTTATTAAGGAACTTAATAAGAGTGACTCGTGGAGTCGTACGTCTTCCTCTGACGCTAAAGCTACGGCAGCCCCGCTGCACGGTCACTACCGAAGACTCGTCGGTGCTCCATTATGGCCAAAATGTCGTTCAAGGCAGGCTGTCCTTATTATTAATAATGGGACTATCCGCATTCGCATTCAGCGGACAAGAACTGACGGCCACGGTACGAAGATTCGGCGGCCGTTGGGAGCGACGTTTGGGAAGACACGACGACCGTTTGAACGCTCGGCGATGGTTCAGGAAGAGTTGTTGAGCTCTGAGGAGTCGCTTGGCACGCGAAGTGGTCCATAACGGATCGTAGTTCACTTGATATTTGTATACTTGATTAGGATTGCATATTAGGACATGGCCCAAAGGGGCAAACATAAATACAGAACAGAATTTTCACTCAAGCACACGAGCGACGTCCGGCTTCAAGGTAAGCGTCTGGTCAAGCTTGTTTGAGTGTGTTATGCCTGTCGGTGGACTCGTAGCTCCGTAGCGAGGGTTCATCTGGCAAGGCCAAGTGTGTGTGTGGCCGATTAGTATCGGGTGTTTACGGGACGGCTTTATTGTGCCTATTTGTCCGATTGGGGAGTGCGTGTCGCCTCCTATCTATTATTTCAGCCGAGGTTAACCCTCGGCGCCGTCGTAAAAGGCTTACCCGTGCCTGGTACCCTTCCGTTGTTGGGACCACGAGGATTCAAGTGTGTGAGAACACCTGCTAGCTTTGCTCGTGCTAGTAGTGTGTTGATATTGTACTGGTTGGTCTATATACTCGATATTACAAGGTCCAGTCTGTCCCGGTGCAGGGCAGAATCTGGGTCTTCAGGTCCGCCCGAGCGATCGTTTACCGTTCTGGTAGACGTATTGTTGTGGGAACTACCTAACTCCATTAGTAGCTAGAGTTCACGTGGGATTTCCAACACCACAAATGGTGCTGTGTTCCGGGAACAGAGTGTGACCATCGTGAACTGTTTGATGGCCTCCCAGTTTACGAGCAACCAAGAGAAGAAGAAGAAGAAACAAGAAAAATGGCGAAAGGATCTACGACGGTACCAGCTACTCCTTCCAAGTCTGGCGGAGCGCGCAACGAGGGCTCAAGTCCGGACGTGACGGCTGCACACCATCCAGCCGTCTCCGAGCTTTCGGTGAGCTTTGAAGACGAGGAGGAACATGGTCCGAACGCCCGAGATGATTACGATGATTACGAAGACAAGACACCGGCTTCAGAGCCAGGCGCTGCGACTCCGGAGACGGCCACGCTATCGTCGGGGCTGAGCGGGGCGACGAAGTCACTTTCGAGGAACCTCGCCACCGAGCTAGACGACGTTGCTGGACCAGATCCGGACTATGACAACTTTAACGATGGGACCGAAGGTTCTAAACCTTCGGTGGCGAGTGCTAAGCGCTCAGCGCTGCTGAATGCACCTCGCCCACCTATCAACGGTGATACACCAGCTGCCAAGCGCGTTTTCGACCGTGTGGAGGCGCTGATGAAGAACGATGAGTGGATGCAGCTGTTCAAGCCAATTCCCAAGAGAAAGGCCGACTGGCCGGCTCTCGCCAACGAACTGCAATACCCTGTCAACTCAGTCTTGACGAGCCAAGTCGCGGAGGACTCGGTCTCACTGCTGCTAACGCTGGGGTATGAGAATGAGACGTACCCGTCGACGATGTCGCTCCAAGACTGGAGCCCGCATGAAGCCGGAGCTGCACTCCAGAAATGGAAGAAGAAGCTTCGCAAGGCCTTCGGTGCGATCGGCATCAACGAAGGGAAGCAGCCAGTATGCCGTATGGCGACCATGGAGGAAGATCCGTCCAAGGTTCCACTTCCGCCGACACCCAAGATGCTCGAGCGTACTCCTCCGATTAAGCGTGGAGCCGACCGCGATGCTTTTGGCACTGCCGACGCTTCGCCCTATCTCCAAGACTCGCACATGGTGACGCCACGTTCAACAAGTCGTATGCGACGTATGGACGCCGAGGACGAGGGTTCACGAGGCCGTCGCGGCGGGGCACGAGCTTCCAGAAATGGTTCGGGATGTCGTCAGACTAATACTGATGCTTCATCCAGTGATGATGACGACCTACTGCCTCCCACATACGAAGACGAAGACCCTCAAGCCGAGTTGACTCGCCAAATGAGAGAGATTGCCGCGCTGAACGACTCCGACCTTACACCGAGGATTGAAATGGCCTCACATCGACCGTTGGATCGTATCAATCCGTTCTCGGGCTCACGCAACAAGAGTGAGAACTCCATGTAGTGGCTACGAACATTCGTCTATGCGATGACTGGCACCCATACGGAAGCCGACAAGTGGTGCATACCGTTTGAACTGAGCCTTCGGGACGGAGCCATCCACTGGTTCCGTCAACTTCCGAAGAAGACGAAACGTACGTGGAAACTGTTGAGCAATGCGTTCATCCGCTATTACTGCTCGCAGTTTACCCAGACTGCTCTGTCCCGCTACTACTCGGCGAAACGTGAACGAAGAGAGCATTTCTAAATCGACTGAACGGCTATGCTCGGAACGCTCGCCTGCAGTTCGAGAAGGGTGGACGCGACGCAAAGGAGCACGCGCAGCAGTTCCTGGTGACGTGTGGTGATGATAACATGCCAGAGAGTCTCTATCATACCCGAGTGAACGACATCCACGAGCTCGAAGAGATCATCGAAGACATTCTCAAGGGCAAGGAGCGCATGGCGAAGCGTGACGGGGTGATTCGACACTCCCGCAGCCGTGGATTCAGGCGCGATGAGCCCCATGACCGTCAAAGCCGACGTGACAGACGTGAATCAGATCGGCGTCGTGACGACTACCGCAACACACCGAGAGTGACGCTCACTGATGCCTCGCTGGCCGACCTACTAGCAGAATTAGAGGGTCGTGAAGCTACTCGAAGCGGTACCGAGCGTTTGAATGGTGAACATCACGCGCACGAGGATGACCAAGACGAGTACGACCACTATCAGTCTGACGATGCTAGCAGCGATGGTTCATTGGTCAATAATGATCGCCACCCCGCGGCGGCTAACGAGGGTAACCGTCGCGCAGCTGCTGAAGGCACGTACGCCCGTTTAGACAACCGTCCGCCACGAGGAAACAACCCAGATCGCGAGCGAGGCTTCAATCAAGACCGTCGCAGTGACGAGCGAACCTTCAATCAGGACCGTCGCGGTGGCGAACGCGGCTCAATGAAGACCACCGAGGTGGTGACCAAAGCTTCGGTCAAGACTCTCGTGGTATACGTGACTTCAACCGTGACAACCGGCGCCCACTGTACGGACCTTGTGCAGTCTGTGGTGGGATGAGCCACTCTGCTCACTACTGCAACAAGCGTTGCATGTTCTGCAAGCAGACTCATAATGCTGGTCAGTGCGAACTCTTCCGCAACTTCCAAGACTTGGCCAAGTTCGTGCGCATTAAAGGCACGAAGAAAGAACTTCCCCCTGAGCTCAAGTCTGTCGTTCAAGAGCGCCATTTAAACTAGGCAGCCCGCCAACTACGACTGGGTTGGTCCCTATGGCACTGTCACAGTTAGCCGAACCTTCCATGGACGCAGAGTGCATCTTTGCATTCATGGGGAACGGCAAATGGCCTGATGATTATATAATAAGTGTGAAAGCGACGGAAACTGAAAAGGAGAGGAGTCAAGTCCTTGGTGTGTGTGTGGAAGATGTGATGGAGTGTGCTGATGTCGATGGAAGCATCAGCGAGGATTCGTTCGGCCGGGTGTCGAGTGCGACGAGCCACGAGCCGAAGGGTCACTCCAAGATGATGAGATTGAACCCTGGGGAGAAACAGGAGTGGTGGTCGGCCAAGAAGTTTGACCGACGGATCAGAATGAGGGCTCTGGTGTAAGGCGTTGTGAACGATAAGCGTACGAGGATCTTGCTCGACACAGGAGCGAACGTTAGTGTGATCTCCGACACCTTTGCCAAGAAGTTGCGACTCCGTGATGTACCTGATCACGGACGCCGTATTGACATTCACGGTATAAACGAAGGCAAGGGGTCAACGACTCGACGAACGCAGGTGAAAATTACGCTCGTTTGGGAGATGGTCTACGAGTTCGAGATGTGGGTAATGGCGCATAGTGCGGCCGTTGACGTGGTGCTGGGAACGGACTTTATGATTCCGGCCGGCATCCGGTTGGGCCTATTTCATGGAGCTGCACAATTACCGAACGAGATCAGGATTCCGCTTGTCAAGACGAAGAACATGCTTGACAGTGAAGAATACGGCTCCCATGTGAATGCCGGACCGTCCGAGCAATTGGACATACCTGGGCACGAGTGGAGAGAGTATCGGCTGTCGAAGTGGCAAGTGGCGTTGGAGAGACATATTTTGTGGGTGCGACGGACGGAGAAGATTATCCCGTCAGTAACAAAGTTTCGGCGCGGTCGACCGCAGCGGATCAAGCTAACCAACGTCTCCGACCGGGCGGTGTACTTCCCGGCGCACGGCGACATAGCAGTGTTAGTACCAGCGGGTGATCTGCCCAGGGGTGACGGCTACGTGCGTGTGGATTCCAAGAAGTACCCAGACCGGCAGGTGCTCGCCTACGAAGGTTGTCGAGACCGTGAGCTATTTCAACGGGAGTGCGAATTCTATGAACAATGGCTTGCTACCCAACCTCCGTCGGTGAAGCGTCCAGACTATTCGGAGCCCCAAGGATTGGCGACGCGGCCTCCACAAGACTCGCTGGAATGCCCAAGAGATCGACTGACGTGTGCAGAGCATTGGGACAAAATTATGAATGAGAGTGAGCGTGCTGAGGCATCTCAAACGCCTGGGGTGACAACCGGGGGCCCGATTGAGGTCCAATTTTCCGGGAGTTCCTCAGATAGCGAGATCTCGACCATGCACGAAAACACGCTTGCGAATGAAGACTCGCGGGCGCACCCACACGGACTTGTGGCTGCTGTGAAGGTGGTGGACACGGTCCCGAGGGTTCGTTCGACGCCTACTGTCAACGCGAGGAAAACGGAAGATGCAATCGCCACTCTGGAAAGTACCTATGTGTCGGTGGTACGAGTGTTGACGACGCAAGGCAATGAAGCCTCGGGCAATACAAGAATGGACCATTACGAGCGCCCTGCTAATAAAATCGGTCTCGAAGACTACGCAAAGGAGTTGGCTTTCCTTCCTGACTTCACCGAGGAGTCTAATACGACTATAGACTACGATTCACATAATGTGACAGACCCTCGGCTGTCGACCGATCGGCAGGAACGTCTGATCGCCACGCTCAAGACGCATGAACACATCATGATAGCCAGTAGCAACGCGTTACCACTACCGGCGTATGGAGTGGTGTGTGACATTGACACACAGGGGCACGCGCCTATTAAAAAGCGTGCCCGACGAGTACCGCTCCGTTACCTCGGCAAGCAGTACGAGTTGTTGAGAGCTCTACTGAGAGCGGGACTGATCGTCTTCTCGGGCAGTCCATGGGCATCGCCAATCGAAAAAAAAAAGAACGGTCAAGATATCCGGCTGTGCATTGATTACAAGATGGTGAACGCAATCGCCGCAATCATGGAATACGCAATGCCGCAAGTCGACGATCTGTTGACCGACTTCGAGTGTTATCTGTGGTTCTGATCGCTCGACGCTGCAAGTGGCTTCTGGGCAATCATGATGACCTTACGCGCGCGTAAAGTGTCAGCGTTTGTTTGTGCACTGGGGCACTTCGAGTGGTTGTGCATGCCCTTCGGGTTAAAAAAATGCACCCATGATATACCAGCGCATGATCGATAATGCGCTGTGGGGGTTCGTTCAACCTAAGGGCGGCTGGCTTAAGTACCCGGAGATAATGCGACTAGCTGAAGCACAAGCCAAGGAATGTCGTGCAACCAGCAATGAAGGCTCCTTCCAGACCAAGTTCGAAGCAGACCGCGAAGCCTCGGTGGAGACTGACCCAGTCCTACAACTGGTCAACAACCCCGTTGAAGACATGTTTACGACTGGAGAACTCGACGAATCCTCGTTTGGTGCCTGTATTCGGTCGGCGGTCGTTCGTGGACGATATCTGCTTCGGTGGTGAGGATTTCGACAGCTGTTTGGCTACTTTGGATCGACTATTGACGAGATTCGCACAGTGTCGGATCAGTATCAGCTTCACCAAGAGCATCTCCTGTCAGCCCAAGGTGGACTTTTTGTCCCACGAGATATCG
>QOKR01000913.1:0-18643 GCA_016880985.1 Phytophthora idaei
ACACGGCGTGACCCCACGTCATGTTACCCCAGATCGTCGAGTTCGGGTTGAGCTGGTAGAACATGTGATACAAACCGGTGGCCTCGTCGTAGTACGGCGCGCACGGGTCGTTCATCCACTTCTCGCGGGCTTGGAAGTGGTATACCAGGCGGAACTGCTCGAACAGTGCGGTACCGGGCTCAGCTTCAACGACATCTTGAGCACGAGCCGTCTGTGGGCTGAAGACGAGGGCGGTGACGAAGGCACCGAGGGTCAGGACGCTCGGAATCACCTTCATTCTTGATTGAGAGTCCACGAAAGTTGGTTAGTCTTGTTGTGGCGAAGGAAATTGAGGAATGACAAAAGCTGTCGGGCAGAAGTGCTCCCGCTGCTGCTGGAAGAGCCAGAGGCGGTGTTTATCTAGGATGCAACCCGAGTCGCACAATGATGCGCCTTGGTTTGAGTATAGGAGGCAGGTGATCAACACATGGGCTTTTGGCCATGCGACGCCACGAACTTGATACATTTGGGGTGCGCTGTTCGACTTGCTTCGACATGGATCGATCGATTAAAATCTCGGGATTGAACTTGTCTGGCTTTTGTACACTTATCACCAAACTTCAACGGAGACCAAGCAGCAACGCGCTTCGATTCCAAACGTCGAAGTGTTTCAACGATGTCCTGCGTCCCGGTAGCTTTCGTTGAGAAAAAATGCCCATTACATCGAGCATCAAACACGAACAGGTGTGCTGTCGGCTGTTGGGACAACAGACTGGTTGCTACTAGCTCGCTTGCAAAGCAGCAGGGTCAATCGAACCAGCTATGTGTACTGTATCCAGAGACGGTGTCTCCCAAAGATGAATCTCGGGGTGACGGATACTTTTGCTGTGCAATCTGGCTCGAGCTTCGAAAGCAGCAAACCAACTCTCGATCCTGGATACCTGGGTGAACGATCTGCATGCAAACTAAGCATATGTCTTGGTTACCAATCAAGTAGTGGCAGAGCTCTCAAAAGAGTTTTTAATTTAGCAGTGCTTGGACTGCAACTTGCTGTCCTCGATCACCTGGTATACCAGCGAGTTTTTATAAATTTTCTGGTGTTTGTATTCTTTTTTTGCTTTTTTATCTGTCCGGGTTTTCTCAGTTTTTCTTTGCAGTCATAATTTACAATTATGATGGCGGAGGATGCCGTTGCACTAATGCGTCTTCGCAGCAGCGTGACACAAAGCCTACGAAGCACTGCGCAAGTCAGCCACTCAAGACTGTACAATCTCACATGGCCTTCTGTTCTGCCAACGTGGCCCTTGCGCATCCATTGTCGTCACGCTTTCATGTCCAGGCTACTTCACCGTCACAACACTTGAGACGCCGACTTGGATCTACAAGCTAGCAACTAAGTCAAAAAGTCGTTGCACACCCGCAAGATGCACACATACGTCGGTAGAGATTCACCACCTCCACGACGTAATAGGCTAGCTCTCCAACGCTGAAGAGCGAGCTCGTAAAATATTCTTTCATCCAGCCTGCGTGCCTGGATACGATCGTGGTGCGTTCCGGAAGTCACGGCGATACTTCCGCTGGCCTCCCGCGTACTTGCGCGGACCACTTCCACTCCGCCACTTGCCGTTTCGATTGTAGCTGTTCACGTAGTAAGGTGGGCGGAAGGACGGCGTGTTGCCCTGCGAGAACCCCATCTTTTCGAGATCATCTGTGTACTTCGCACGCTCCAGATCGGCACTGCTACGTCCTGACCGGAAAACGAAGTCAGGCAGCTCCTCCCAGCTCATAACCTTGGCATCAGCGGTCATATCTGGCTGCTTGTCCTCCATCTGCTGCAAGTCTGTCGCTAGGAAGAAGCGAATGGTCTGCTCCAACGTCTTCTTCACCTCTGGATCATCCTTCGGCTGAATCGTTTGGTGCCGTCTGCAGTGGAACTCAATACCAATGAACATGCACGAGCCAGGTCCCTCGCGCTCGGAGTCACAAGTATGAGGGAAATAACACGGGAACGCGTGCACTCGCGACACAGGCGACATGTGGTGCAGATTATCCACCAACTTACGCAGTCGCGACTGTACAAACTTGCCCCATTTGTGCATCGCGCTTTCCGTGTCTGCCTGGAAGTTGAACACCATGTACGAACCGTACCGGATGAAGAAGTTCGACGACTGGAAGAGCTTGTCCCATGCACCTGCTTCGCCTAGCGCCTGAATGCCCTCCAGATCGTCTTCTCTCGACTGAACTGCGTTCAACGGTTGGTCGAATGAGGGCATTGACGTAGCCATACATACCACCGCTGCCTTTAGGTCGGACTCTGAGCTCTCCTCTGGTGACGGAGCAGCTGTAGGGAAAGGCTTGGAAATGCCCACAGCAATCTCAGCCATGTACCGTGCACGCCACAGTTCCTCGTAAATCACAGAGAACGTGGGCTGCGAGACTTGGACTGAAGAGTTCATGTGCGGATACGCCGGTGTGATGATCGGCATGATGTGCGACCGATCGAACACGCTCTGACGGGGATCCCACATGTCAAATCCAAGCCCAGAGTCGTAAATCATGTTCAGCATGACGGGCTGGGGCCATTGCCACTCGGAAAGCACTTGGAAGAACCGCACAAAGATCTTTGCAGGCTCTGCGTTCGGGTACAATTGGCACACGAATGCAACCAGAATAGCCCAGCTAATGCCACCCAAGTAGCCCAGCTTAGCCGAGTAAATACCGCGACGACGCGCCCACGCACGAACGGCTCGCAATACGATCCGGTACTCATGACGCCTCGGTACCAAGCAAAGCAGCATTGAGCTGACACGAGGAGCATTCAGAGCCTTCATTGACGTCTCATGCACGCCAACCAGCATGTGATCCGAGTCAATGTTCTGGTTGGACTCCACACTCGACACAGGCAACCGCGCGAAGAGCAGATCCATGCGCACCCCCAAGAACGAGAGCGAAATGAGCGGCACGTAGGCACTGGGCACAGGCGCAAGGTGAGAAACTCCTGGAGTTTGCTCTAACAGACGACAGAACGAACCGAAGAAGTCATCGTGGGTCACGTGCCAGGGCGCGACACATACAGCATCAATGTCCGAGTTGGGGTCGTCCAAACCCAGACGATACGATCCGGCAAGGAAGAGAGAGCCCTTCGTCAACGCGATATGCTCTTCACTCAAATCACGCTCTCGTCCGACCATCTTCACCCACTTGGTGAGCAGATCCGACAGTTGTTTCAGTACTTGCAACTTGTGCATGCGAGCTTCGACGGCGTCTGCAGGCGAGATACCGTCCACATAGGCCACAAACGACTGCAAGGCACCTGGGTCCATAATCGGCTGCATTGGGCTCTCCACGACGCTCCCAACGGCTGGGATCAGGTGGCATTTGTGGTACAACACATCCCGGGCTTCGTCCAGATACCCTTCGCAAATGTTGGAGAACAAATTCTGCTGCAGTTGCGCGGAAATCACTCCTTGCTGAGCTGCGTGCTGAACCGACCATGACAAGGCGTTCGACTCTTCGTACTCGCGGTTGGCCACGAATTCGGCCGATAAATTGTGGATCCGGTCTAGCAGCATATAGGCCTCTTCGTCCTCCTCATCGCAGTTCGACAGCATACTCGACAGTTCATCCGGTTTCTGGCAAACTTCCATCTCGCTCAGGTCGCTACGACGATGTGAGTTATTAAAGCGAGACAGAGGACTGTGGCGAGGACTCGGACACGAAGACTCGGCCGTCGACTCGCTGTTGGTATCGTCGCAGTCCAAGAAGTCGTCGTCACTGTCGAAAACCTTCCGAGAGTGGCTTCTACTCCCCGTAGAGCAGTTAACCGCCAAGTCGTGCGACAAATCACATACTACATCCGAGCCAACAGATTCTTGGACGGTAGACGCAATGGGACTACGCGGTTGAGAGGGGGCCGATGAGCTGGATATACACTTGCTACGCTCTTTCTTGGCCTTAACTGGGCTGCTGTCACAAGAGGAACTAGACAGGGATTCTTGTGTATCAGAATCAGAGGGGGATCCCAACGGCAAAGAGGCTCGACGTAGAAGAACGCGGTCTTTTGACAATGCACGCAGTCGCGGACTCTCACTTCCCGGGCTCGACCCATCGTCTTTCTCCGACGACGAGTTCGCTTCACACAGTGGCGACGAAGAAGCGGAGCAGCTCGACGTCGAGCGAGTGGCACGTTTGCGTGCCTTGAAACTGTCGCTAGAGTTGTGCAGCAGTTTTTCACGCTCGCACAGTTCTTCCAAAGGTGTGAGTTTCTTTGTCTTTTGGTTCGCCCTGGGGGAACTGGCGGGACTGCTGGCATTTTCTCCCTTTGGGTCGTGATGTTTGCGTCCAGGATGCGACTTGAGCGCCTCGCAGCGTTTCTTAAAGCTCGGACTCTCGACGATCTTGGTGATACTGCGCGAACGGATTTGGCGTGAACCAGGCGTCTGCTGTGACTTTTTGTCGTTTTTGGCCCTGGGGGACGGCTGCACAGGTTGGTCCATGGGTGCGAGAGGCACCGACTTCGGTGGGGAGCGCACCACGGCGTCTTTGAAAGAGAAGGCGCGAGTGACCAAGGGGGCCGGAGCCTGCTGCTTGCTGTTGTCGTGACGCATAACCATAGTATCGAGTCTCTTCGTGTCTGGGCTGTGAAAGTTGCGGACTGCCAAGTAAGTTCCTATGCCACGCTGCTGGTCTTTTCTAAAACGGGTCAAACGGCGGATCCCGCACTCTTTGTTGCCGTTATTGCGACGCTTCCTGTCTCCAATTTGCGCGCTCCGTTGCACAAGCGAAAAACAAACGCCCTGGCAGACGATGGCAAACGATGGCAAAAGGCGTCTCAGTGAAAGTGAAAAAGCGAAAACTTTGCCAAGGAAGTCGATAACCCTAACGCCTCGTGATGACGCACTCACCTTTTAGCGGGTTTTCAGCTGGTGCGGACGAGTTTGCAGACCGGGTGCGAGGACGCCGGTGGAGGGGACCGAGCGGAGAGGGCGACAACCAAACGCTGCCGCTGCCTGAACCCGCTGCGTGCGCGAACCTGTGGTCGACGTGGAGGAATCGAGTTTTGAGGCGCTATGTGAGCGGCAGACGCACGGACCCACCCACTAACACCCAGAAAAGAGACAGATGCATACAAAAAGCAAGTCACTCTGGCCAAAGTTGTAGTTCCGGCCACTGTTTAGAGGGACCAGCATTTTTGCCATCTGGGAGGGATGACCTGTCAGTCAAATACTAGTGTTAGTATGCCGCCCCTCCTATCTTCTCGAAGCCCTCCCCTATCACATTGCGACCTGATGCTGCTCTTCCCTGCTGGGGCTGCCGTTGGGCCGTAGACATTTGACGACAGCAACTTAAATGGCTTCAGTCGGCACTCGTGGCCCTCCATTTTGTATTTTGTGGTGAAGTTAGTAGCTAGGAAGAGCCGTGGCAGCGGTCAAGTGACCTGTGTTTCTGCAGCCCAGTGCTGGTGCTCCCGTGCTGCCGTAACCAGGTACACTTTGAATTATGACGTAGCGCAGGTTACGCTAGCTGAGACACGCCCACTGATTCTTGCGACTGGGGCCGAGTTCAGATCATCCGACCATGCTCTTGAACAGGTTGGCCAGGCATAGACGTCTGAACGGCGGCACACTTCAACTGCAGTGCACCACATCGGAGTCCGATGATCGGACGGTTCCCGGCGCCATGACCACGGAAGGGTTCATCTGTAATACTTTGAAGTACAGTCATCACCGCCGAATCCGGAAAGGTGGGACTAATAAAGTGCGAGGTGGCTAGATTCGCACAGGTCTCACATAGATGCACAATGTACTGAGTTAATCTGAACTTGTCGCTAATTGAGAATGCGACGCATTGACATTGACGTAGTTTTCAGTCTCTGGTGTAACTGCGTCCCAAGCTTGCGATACCCAGTCGCACGTAGTGCTTCTTAGAGCGAGGCTCGCTGGACATGATGAATGCAGAATGAAGCACATGAACGTACACGTAGCATGCCACTGCAATAAATAATGTTCATTGTCAGTGTCATTTAGTGCTGTAAACTAGCATGCATGCACGCTTCCCGCTAGACGACACTTTCCCTCCACTTCTACGTTAAGTCAGTACATTCTTCGGTGGGCATCAAAATTTGACTGCACTCTGTAACTATCTCTGGAAGGTACTTGCCTAGTCGCAATTCCGGATTAGGCGGGGATTACTGTAGTTGTCATTGACAAGTTGACAACTTGTCATCTATTATAGTTCTCTTGGCGCCCGCTACGCGGGCGCGTTGGGTATGGTTCGTGGGAGTAGTATGCACTGGCCCGCCTTCGCTGCGCTATGGCGTTATCGTTTCTATTTTTTTAATGAAAATAGTATTTTCACCCACTCTTTGATCGTACAGGTATTTCATGATGTACATTCCTCACTGGGATAAAATATGCTGTTGGCAGGATTGATTTTAGAATGGTTTTCTTCGGAGCAAATACAGTACCATATTACATTCTCGAAACCAAGTCTAATATAATAGTAGTACTATATTTATAGTACTACTATTATATTAATAAAGTGGCTATCGTAAGTAAGCGAAACAATGCAGTACTCTGCAATCCAACAGCTTGGATGGTTGCATTGGCGCTGTGAACGCACGCCGATTTTTCTGCAGCCTGCGCCCGTACAGTGCTGGTAACTGGTGAACAGCTTCGTTAGTGTACGTCTCAGCAGCTCCGTGACTTTGGGCGCGATAGCTGGCATCTTCACGGACTTGGGTGAGTTCTTCATAGTGATCCTGATTGCTACATTTAAAATGAAGCTGTATTGAATTGTGACCACCTACGTCGTTGCTGTTGATCAGGTAACATCCACACTATTCTGTCGTCTGTTTAAGTCATCGCGCCGCAATCGCTTGCAGCCTCCATGCGCTGGATCTCCTTCCTATTATGTTTCAGCAGCACTTGCATTTCCGCACGGATGTTGTCAGTTCCTGTGCGCAGATTGCTCATCACAACTCCACCGGTCGAGAAACGCGCTCTTGGGGTGCGTCGGAAGGAGCTCGTTCCAGCCAAACTCGGGCTAGTGTTGCAATAGACTGGAAGTGGATGCTGCCAACATCTCGAAACCAACGGAGGATATCTACAAGCTCGCAGACGGCTTCAACCCTCCAGCACACGATGTCGTTACGTCGAACAAGCAGCAATGGGGTGAATTAGTTCTTTGATCTTGACTCGTCCTCCGAATGTAGCGCTGCAACAGAGACTCAGTCCCGTGTGTACTGCCGCCACTCCCCCAAAGCCTTGTAAGCCTGGTCATGAAGAGACGTCGATGACGTGGAGCCGGCAGTGTCGATCTGGATTGGAACCCCGCAAATCATCTTCTCGTCATTGGCTGTCGGAACAAGATCAAGGTGCGGCGATGAGGCAGTGACCGTATTCTGAGCGAACTAAACACCTTGCGGTGTGCATTGACAAGTGACGCATTGCCTGCTGCAACGGTATGTGCAAGCTGCTGGTCTTCATCAATTTCTTCATCCTTATCACCAGCTTCACTTGTTTATGACTTCGTTGGTCGAATTAAAGACTCGACCGAGAATTTGGTTCGTGGGTATCATGACGGTCTCAGTAGTGGTGATGGCATATGTTTCTCGACTTGATGACGGGAAACACCATCATCAGTAGTGCAGCACTCCATTGAGGCCACTGACATTCACAAAAGTACGTCATGCTGGTTCATCTTAAAGCACAACATCTGCGGATGGAAATTCTAGCAACGATGGTGCAGCACAACTAATTAAGAAGAAGAGGAGAAAACGGAAGAAGAAGAAGGCGAGGAAGCCAAAAGTGAGTATAGTGGAGGTTTGGAGAATGGAGACGGCATTAAGGGAGGTCGAGCGTCTATTTCGTCGCCGCAAAACTCCTGGGAAGATGGCTCACTCATCTGCCAAGCGAAATTGTCGCCGAAAGAGCGACGAAAGAGATGGACTGTCTCTCGCGCTTCTCCGGGTATTTCTCGGAGAACGCCTTACTGATACATAACAGTGCAATCATGGCACCGTGTAAATGCGTCAGCACCATAAACGTGTGTCACCACAGCAAAGTGTGTGGTAGCACAGTAGATAATTTTGTCTTTGCACGATGCGGGAAGCGCCCAAACGAGGTGCGGCTAGGTTGGAACTCGCTAATCAGCACTCGTTGTGCGGACATGTGGCCCACACCAGTTTGCGGCTGGCCGACGACACTCACTGAGCGCCAGATCCACCCGGGGGGTCATACCAAAGCGGTTTCCTAGGAAGAGAGAGTCGTCGACGTCGATGCGGCCGCAGCCGACATGGTGCTGGAGAGCCTGAAGTCGTTCGTCGTCAACAAGAGCCAAACGATAGCATGCACTCTTTGCGCGGACGCTGAGCACAAGATGCGGTACCGCTTGCTGG
This sequence comes from Phytophthora idaei, assembly GCA_016880985.1. NCBI lineage: Eukaryota > Oomycota > Peronosporomycetes > Peronosporales > Peronosporaceae > Phytophthora > Phytophthora idaei. The sequence goes on from QOKR01000913.1 coordinate 8,378, forward strand.
TGTGCAGCTCCCAGAGCTGCTGCGATGCTAGTGCCCTCAAGCGCGCGTGGAGAGGCAAGATCGTTACGTGCCTGGAAACAGAGCACGCATCAATCTATCAGTATGGCACTCATAACACAAGCGTCTCGTCCCCAACGCGCAAGAAGCTGACGTCCACGCAGAAGGCATTCTGCCGCGAGCTCGCGGACAACCATCTCCGTCCAATGCGCATTAGACACGCGCCTTCGCGTAAATTCAGTACCCCATTCGACGACCTACCATTTCTAAAGAGTGTACAAAACTTCGACAACAACTAAGACCGCGTGGACTAGCTCATGGCGTGGGTCCACGAGCGTGCATAAAACGGTTCCGAGTCAATGACGGAATCACTCACGTTTGGTTGGCAGCTCGACAATGGTGGGTATCTCGACGAGGGCCATGATGCTGAGACTCATGATCCCTCCCGAGAGCTTCATTCTACACTTGGGTGCGATGTACAAGATGAATCAGTGCGACTACCCCATATTGGTCGTGGGGGTATCCGACCGTTCCCGCAGATTCCACTTGGTAGCTCTATTTGTGATCTCCCAAGAGACGCAGCCTGTATTTCAAGCTGCGTTACTGGTCTTGCGGCGACAGTTCTACTGGATCACTCACAAACACCTACTATTACGCTACGCTATGGATGACTGCGGCCAGGCAGAATGCAATGCGCTTGCCGCAGTGTTTGGCGACAACCCTTCCTACCGTTTTCTGATGTGCTTCTTCCACGTTGTGAAGAAGGTGCAGGTAGCTATTAAGCCTTTTTCCTCGGGTGCTGCTGCTACGGTACTACGTGAAGTCTACGATCTTCACTTCGTTCGGAGCCAAGTGTCGTATTTGGAAATGCTGCGTGCCGTTTTGAAACTCTGGCTAGGCGAACCGGGGTTAGTTGTATTCGCACAGTATATGTACGGACAGTGGTTGTCGAGGCGCTTCGCTACGTGGCAGGTGTTTGTCCTACCAAAACCCAGCAGAAACTTTCAGCGTTTTATTAAAGCGGGATTATACGCTACGCCGACGGCTAAAGATGGGCTCGCTTTTGAGGGAGTTAAGTGCCTGCTGCCAAGATCAGTCGAGTGGCGTGCGAGCTTTCGAATTTAGAGTGTGCCCGACACCAACCCTCGCCCGCAGGGTGTGGAGTTGCTACGTGCACGCTTACTGGGACTAGCTGAAGGACAAAACGTCGATGGTGCGAGTGCTGGAGGTTCCTGTATCGTCCGGGTGATATCCCTGCCGGCTCCTTGCGTTATGGTGGCGCCAAACAAGCGCAGCGAGGACGGTATCGCGGTTTCCATTCAGATGGGGGCTAATTACGCCCGGAAGGAAGTGGGATGAGAGCCGCCTGACGGTTGGTCCGTGGATGTCGACCGCAAGTGGTGCTCTTGCGACTACTGCCTCGCTTTTGGTACGTGCATTCACGTCCTGTTTGCGCTCTGCGCCAGTGCTCACGTCGACAGCAGCGGCAGGGATACTCTCGTAAGCAGAAGTAAGCACAAACGGAGGGAGCCGCCGTCCTTGAAGGAGTGGGCCGTCCGCGAGCTATTGGTCCAGCACTAAGTTTGGAATGACCCAGTGCTTCGTAGACTACGTTACAGTCTGCAGAGATGTCCGAATACGTAGCCGAAACTGCATTTGTGCTAGTACATGTGAGGGTTTTCACGGAAGTTGTGATGATTAAATAAAAGTCGATTCTCGAACTACTTACATTAAATAATAACGATAATTTCGTAGTTACACCTTTTCGATAGAATTTACGACATTTAGCAGATTTCCGCTAATGTATGTTGCAACGCATACGAGTGCGAAGAGTTTGATACGTCTTGCACGCTCGTACCATGTTTTTGAATGTGCTGGACGGGATTTAATAAACAATCCTTCAAAATGATCCAGAACTCGAAATCGTAACCAAAACCTACTTGCATGTTAGCCTTCCTTCAAAAGGCTATTTGCAGAATGCGCTACAACTGAGGAAGCTCCTTCCTTACTCGCCGTCTTCTTGTTCGCGCTCTTCACCGGGATCTTGCCAGCACGCATCACAGGCGCACTGGAACCAGCGTCGTTGCCGTAATGGACTGTGATCTGCGCCCCGGGCTTGACGTCCTTGATTGTTTTGACCAGGACCTTGACTCGGGTGCGGGTCTGCTGCTCCACGAACGCCGCGCTCGGGTCGCACGCGTGGCTAATAAAGCGGGTAATAGAGCCCCACTTTAGCGCATCCACGTACGCATAGTTTCGTTTCGTTGACTTCGCGTTGCACAGTAGTGTGTAGCCGCTATTCTGCTTAACGGCTTGGTTTGGTTGACCCTGTATGATAGCCGGAAACTCGCTCAGCTCTCTGCAGTATTTGCCAGCCACGTCACCGATATTAAGACCGGTTGTAGTGTAGACACCAAGTCCGACACGGCCAGTGTCGAATAGTTTTAGTGAAGTCAGCGTCCGTGGGGTGTTGCTGCACCTCGCCCCGATGCTGCATCCCTTCGGAGTGCAGAACGTGGCAAAGGCCACGTTCTTGTAGACGTCCCAAAAGCAGTCTCCAATGCATTGGCAAGCGTCAAAATTGCCGATGTCGGGAAACGTAACTCCGTTGCGTTTACACGTCTTGATGGGCTCAATCCCGGCAGGCCACAGCACTTCCTTAAGAAGTACGCGCTTCTCATTCGTAGCAGGATCAGGATAGGTCGTCCGCCCAGCATGTAGGTTCTCCAGACGTTATTTTTTACTTCAGGAGAGCTCAATACATTCTTAAACGGAACAACTTTCACTGTCTTAGCGTGATAAATCGCGCTACCACTGCTGGTAATGGCGCATTTTGCCAGATCACGACGCTTCCGCGACCTGGGCACGTGCCACTGCCCGTTCCGTTTCTTGACTTGGTGGCAGATCTTGGAACGCGCGTAGCGGTTGGGGCGGAGGTAGGCCGCAGCCTATTCGACCTTCTCATCACAGACTGTGGCACCAGACTTGGCAGCTTGCGGCATCGTATGTGGTTACACCAAGTATGTGTGACACACAATGGGTACGCCGTATCCGGAGAGTTAACAGACTCTCAATGCATAACTCGGAGAGTTAACACACTCTTAGTACATAGGCTGAAAGCCATTGAATATGTAGTTGACTAGGTTTGAATATGCTAGATAGTTAAACACATACATTTACACCGTAGGCGGCCTGGCCGCAATAAAGATAAATAAACACTTCGGATTTAGAAGCAGAAAGAGTTGTTGCCTTGGGTTAAGGCTGTGTTTACTCTTGGGTCCCAGTTACCGGACCATATTAAGACTCCTTATTAAGGAACTTAATAAAAGTGACTCGTGGAGTCGTACGTCTTCCTCTGACGCTAAAGCTACGACAGCCCCGCTGCAATATTAAATGCAATAGATAACGCAATATATTCGACGCGTACGTGTAAACGGCATTTGATTGCGACTTGCTTACCATCTATCCAGACATGTGTCTAGGCAATACAACGTGCTTCTAGTTTTTTTTTACTTGGCATTTCATAGCTCCGACACAACCGCAACCGATTTGCATTAATGGACACCTACCAAATGCTCAGTGACTGCAATGTGACGCGGCCTTCAAATACCCGCTACGATGGTCGGTTAACGCTTCGTACATCAGCATCAGAGCTCCAGGAGAGTCCTCCAACGTTGGCGACTATCGGGCCCCTGGGTTGCGACTCGGAGCAAAATCGTATATCAATCCTTCCGGTGAACAATACGGCGGTAGCCACCAACATGAGAATGTCGTGCTTGACACAGCAATTTCAACGCTAGCTGTCGCCCAGGAGAACTTCCAACAAACGATTAGTCAAGTGACACAAACACGCTGCAGAGAGATACACAGCAAGTCCGTTTTACCTCTCGAGATGAATGCAGAGCACGATCCTGCAATAGCTGCACTGGTTTTCTCAAAAGGAGTACATTCGAGCTCTGCGTCGGGTGAAGCAGATATGATACCGAAAAAAAGAGAGCAGGTATACAAGTTTATGAACCTTCAAGAAGAGATTGGACAGCTTCGAGAAGAAATGGCTAGGCCCAAGCACCTACACCTCGAAATATCTGCCTTCCTTCCTCCAAAACAGAACGTGTGGAGTGTTGCTGTGGAGTACTTCCGTGTTTTTCGGTATGGACTTCGAGATCTAATGTCTGCATTTCAACGTCCAATTGGTACAGAATTGGGGCCTAGCTTTCAATTGGACTTTATTCGGTCGACCATGGCATCAAAAGTACTCTATAACAGAGAATACGGGGCAGAAGCCACGCTGAAGAGTTGGTCGTTTCTTTCGCGTTGGTTTCAAAATGTCGAGTTGGAACTCGTGGGATTGAAGAAGTTGAGATCACTCCGATGAGGATGATTGATTTTTCGATAGGCGATAAGATTCAGAGGAATAAAGTACTTTATTTAGGCAGCGTAGGGGCCATCGTCAACTAGACGCCACTTCGCGATTTGCATTCAAGTGCAACAAGCGTCATTCTGCTACGTCCGCGTGCGTAGCGTCGATGGGGATGACGCGACCTGCTGCGTTGTGGGGGCCGACATTGAGAATGACGGACAGGAATTGATGGTTCCCGTTTCAACGCTCCTGAAGCGGACCTGTGGCCAGGGGGCTACATTGCCCATCCAGTAGCGTTTTTATATCCGAGTGGGACTTGCTGTAACGGGGTTACACACAAGTGGCTACACGTAGCCACCTGGTTACATGGAGGATTCTCGAACGTTGGTGTAAGACACACCAATGGTTACACTTTGCAGACCGCTGGTCTGTATGCATTTAGGCTTCCTATTGGTAGATAAGCCTTTCTTTCTACCAATTAGATTAGCAGGGTTCTGACAGCCATCGGATGGCAGAATACCTTTCATATAGGATATCAGTTTTAGGAGGAAACCCAGTCCAGACATAAATCATAAATAACAGTTCTCATTTTAATCCAAAACGGCTTTTAGCTTTTCTTATTTTAGTAAATCTATACTTTCGGACGAAAGTATAGTTAACCTAAGTTTAAGCAAACTACGCTTCCTCGTACACGTGCGCTAACGTGTAAGCCGAAGTAGTGGGCACAGACTTGGCCCATTACACCTGCGCTGGGCAGTGGGCATACGGCGTCGTGTGGTGTGGTGTAGTGATTTCTCGGAGATCGCTGACGACCATCAGCGAGCAAGGACAAGACTACCTTCAAGTTGCTCAAGCTACAAACCCTCGGTCATGTGGCCAAAAGCGACCTCGAGGTGCGAGAGACTCGACTCGGTCACTACCGAAGACTCGTCAGTGCTCAAGTATGGCCAAGATGTCGTTCAAGGCAGGCTGTCCTTATTATTAATAATGGGACTGGACGGATTCGCATTCAGCGGACAAGAACTGACGGCCACGGTACGAAGACTCGGCGGCCGTTGGGAGCGACGTTTAGGAAGACACGACGACCGTTTGAACGCTCGGCGATGGTTCAGGAAGAGATGTTGAGCCCTGAGAAGTCGCTTGGCATGCGAAGTGGTTCATACCGGATCGTAGTTCACTTGATATTTGTATACTTGATTAGGATTGCATATTAGGACATGGCCCGAAGGGGCAAACAAAAATACAGAACAGAATCTCCACTCAAGCACTCAAGCACACGAGCGACGTCCGGCTTCAAGGGAAGCGTCTGGTCAAGCTTGTTTGAGTGTGTTATGCCTGTCGGTGGACTCGAAGCTCCGTAGCAAGGGTTCATCTGGCAAGGCCACGTGTGCGTGTGGCCGATTAGTATCGGGTGTTTACGGGACGGCTTTATTGTGTCTATTTGCCCGATTGGGGAGTGCGTGCTGCCTCTTATCTATTCTTTCAGCCGAGGTTAACCCTCGGCGCCCTCGTAAAAGGCTTTCCCGTGCCTGGTACCCTTCCGCTGTTGGGACCACGAGGATTCAAGTGTGTGAGAACACCTGCTAGCTTTGCTCGTGCTAGTAGTGTGTTGGTATTGTACTGGTTGGCCTATATAAGCGATTTACAAGGTCCAGTCTGTCCCGGTGCAAGGGCAGAACTGGGGTCTTCAGGTCCGCCCGAACGATCGTTTACCGTTCTGGTAGACGTATTGTTGTGGAAACAACCTATCAACACTAGTAGTTAGAGTTCACGTGGGATTTACAACACCACATTAGTCTTTCAGTTCTCTCGTCACTGAAGCTTCCCTCTGATCTCCTGACTGTCAAATTGAGGCTGAGCTGCACAAAATGCAAATGCAATGTGCGAAACCATAGCGACCTTCACTTACGAGACACTTGCCGGGTCTCTCTTGTGGGAGACGGCGTGTTGCCGCACTGATACTCGCACTTTGCTACCCGACTGCATTCACAACAGATGCGCCTTTGCTAACGCCAATTGGCAGTTAGCGCATCGCCTGATGATCTGTATGCATCGGATGAAGGGTATTTTCTTGGTCGTTATCTAGTGTAAATGACTGTAATGAATATCACCTTTGAAAGAAAAATGAAACGAAGCATGTTATCAAGCCAAATTAGATTTGTTTTTAATGAAGAAGCGAAGTCCGCTTTCTGTGTCCTAAGAAAACCCTTAGGTAGTCGTTAGCTTGCACTCCACTGAAAAACGAAACAGAAATAATCCTCTCAAACAGAAGAGAGTTTCTGTAACTCTCTTCTGTTCTCTGAATTTATTTTCAGGGCTAATGCATTTCCAACGCATTGGCATCAAAACTATAAGCGTTTGGTGGGGCCCCGGTGTCCAGCATAAAATTTAGCCGGTATCTTGAATTATTTATTTATTTCTGAGCAACACTTTTTATGGAGAAATACTTCGAAATGATGAAGAAAAAACGACGGAGTTAACGCCTTTCCTGCTGTAACTGAATCGATTGTCAATGCCTCCGACATGAGTTTAGATTCAAGCCCTTCGGCTCTTTCAGAAGCGATAAAGTTAGCAACCGCAAGAAAATAAAGAAATTGCTGTAGAATCGGTGTTCCATCGTTCACGCACCGGCGAAGAAGACCAGTACTAGTGTTGGACAGCACAATTTGTTCATAAATTCACCTATTCACAATACAAATACTTTATTTATCGGTTTGTTTTTGGAGGGGTCCCGCCAAACGCTTCAAATGTAGCTTCATTTGATTAGCAACACATCCAGGTCGCTTTTTACAGGCTCATGGATCGTTCGACTCATCTTAGCTTCGGTCGTCCCCTGCGAAGGTGGAAACGTACATGTACGCTTACTACAGTATACACGTAGGGAGTTAGAGCCATTTTTGATTACAGTATCTCTCGAATGGGCCACCAACTCGGGAGGACCGCGGGCAATACGTGTACAATTGTACACAGTACATTTACTCACCAATGTCACAGCTGAATGATCCAAAATCACGTTTCCAAGTGCATGTCAAATGGACGCTCAGTCACTACCTACATGTACCAGTAGTGGTAGTGGAGTTGTGGCTACAGTCAAGGTTTCGGAAAAGAGTCCACCGCGCAAGTCGTTTCTCAAGCGCGCTTGCCAAAAGCTGGCAAAGGCCTGGCACAAGTACATCAAGTAAGCTTACTCCGTTTTCTACTCGCTGGAGGATCGATCGTATGGTCGAGCTCCTTGCCGGCTCTTCACATGTCAAGATCACCCACACCCGCCTGATCAATGATCGGGCTGCTGTGGGGGCATCTTTGAAGCATTTGCGCACGCTTGCATGTAGTGCTCACATACCCGGACTACGATCTCGCTCCCTGCGAATATTTGGGTTAGTTGGTGACCGCGCTGCGGCGATGAACGTGCTGGTGCGAACAAGTGGCCCGTGCGATGACGTCCTGTGGTGTACTTAATTAAGTGTTATTAATACAGTACATGTACTAGGTACAGACAATCCCCTTGGGAGTAATCCCTAGACTCCCTCAACAGCAATAAAAAAGCGACCATACAAACTCAAGTAAATACTTACTCTCACCCCTCAGTTGTAAAAAGGAAAATATATTTGGCGAAAATTCCTATTCTGGGGTGCTTAACTATGGGAAAATTCTCTAATTGTACAGGACGCCCGAAGGAATCTGCATGAAACAACAACGACTGTACTTGCTTCCGATCTATATTTTCATGTGCACTCGTAGTCCGCTCACTCATCTGCCTATCTAACATCCAGTAGTATTGGCATAAACGAAAACCCTTCCAATCACCATTAGGCATTCCCTGCTAGTCCAGGTTGCAACCAACCGGATAATAAATGTGATGCAGGGGGCTGTGTAGGAAGGCAAGCGATGGCGAGTCAAAGCGAAGAAGTCAACCGAAGATAACGCCAGCTATATATGTATTACACACTTGGTAAGCTTCACCAACCCTTACAATACTATTGGCTGCTGGATTGAATGTGCCGAGTTATTAATAATGGTAAACTGATGAGCCATTATATTGGTACATTCCGTGATAGGAAACCCTTAGACAGGAATAAAAGCACGTTCCCGACGCTATGACTACCGAGGGGATTGTCTGTATAACGAAAGGTTTGTTTCATGCCTCTGCCAGCCTGGACAGCTGTCGAGTACAGACAATCCTCTCGACCGTGATAGCTTCGGGAACCACCATATTATCACAAACTGGAGATATCACAATCCAGAGTGTACCAGTCTGATGGTACAATGTGACTGGAGCTCGGCTTGTATGCAGGCCGAGCGATTCGAGCTCTGCGGTTCGTTTTCACGAATTATTGATTGTGGAACTGTGGGTACGCGCTGGATGCGTTCGTAGTCCATGGCTAGCCGTGCTTGATAAGCGGAGGAGGCTCGTCAACCAGCTTCGTTCTCACTTCTACAAACTCAACACCAAGGCCACAATGCCGTCGGCCACTCTTTCCCCAACCCCCCCGCAATAAGCTGTCCAGCGCACAGCAGCTGCACGCCGAGAACCCGTCGATCAACCAAACAAGGCCGCAAGCAGCAAAAGTCAATGCTGGACTTCGTTGGCCATCCTTCTGCATATGGTTCATTTCCATATTTATCTACCTTCTATTAGTGATAATTCAGATTGTCATATCACTAACCACTAACGAGAGGATGGAGGGATATTTGACCTGAGTTTGTATACCGTCGATCATCGGGAACCCACCTTTCTATCCTTGTCTGGGGTGTATCACTATTTGGGATATCACGGTCAAGAGGATTGTCTGTATCGGTCACGCACCTTGAACTTATCCGCTTCAAATTGACGTGTACCGTATCAGCCCTTTAGATATCGCAGATATCAAAATCAAACAGGGTTTTCAACAAACCTTTGTATTGCTAATGACAATTGCGTCGTTTGGAGATACGTTATCGCAGGGTTCAGAACGTCTCAGCCAAATCGTTGCAATCTGAAGTAAATCAAGTTCGACACGTTGTAAATTCGTGCAGAACACGCGCAAAGGGGGCCTCGTCAAGGGAAACGCGCTGTTAATTCCGACCCAACTTCAAGTAAGACCCAGCGGATCAAGACTCAAGCCGGGGCCAACCCGCTCTGCCAGTCGAGGCACGGTAGTATAGACTGCACGTGACTAGCTGTCCATTCCACAACTCACTTCGCAGCGCCGAAGCTAAGCTTACTCCCCAAGTTCCAAGAGCACCCGATCTTCGGAGACTTTACACCAACCAACCATGAAAGTGATCCCGACCGTCGTGGCCCTCGGTGCCTTTGTCACCGCTCTCGTCTTGAGCCCGGAGACTACCCGCGCCGATGTCGTGGAAGCTGAACCCAATACTGAGATCTTCGAGCAGTTCCGCCCGGTATACCACTTCCAAGCCCGCGAGAAGTGGATGAACGACCCGTGCGCGCCGTACTACGACGAGGCCACCGGTTTGTATCACATGTTCTACCAGCTCAACCCGAACTCGACGATCTGGGGCAACATGACGTGGGGTCACGCCGTGTCGAAGGACCAAGTGACCTGGGAGGACTACCCAAACGCGCTCCGTCCGTTTGAAGACAAGTGGGACAACCTTGGTGTGTTCTCTGGTTTCGCGATGGACAATGCTATCGACGGCAAGCACACCGTGTTCTACACTGGTGTCACCGCCCTCCCCATTTCGTGGAAGTTGCCGTACCTATTCGGCGAGCACGTTGTGTACGCTACCACGGACGATGGCGGCAAGACCTGGCAGAAGGGCAGTGAGCCTTTGATCGAACTGCCGCCTAAGGGCCTGAACGTCACTGGCTGGCGTGACCCGATGCCGTTCCACTCGAAGTCGCTGGATGCGCACTTCAGCTACGACGCCTCTAAAGGTAGCAACTACATCCTTGTCGCTGGTGG
>QOKR01000914.1:0-18637 GCA_016880985.1 Phytophthora idaei
AGCCCCGCCCCGCCGCACGAAGCATAGTTCCGCACGAAACACTGGCAAGACCATTGAAACCCTGCTCGTGCAGATATTGAGCAACCTGGAGGTATCCTCGAATAGCAGCCTGGTGCATGCCAGACCTTGCACCACGGCCAAGGTTGTGCTCCAGAAGCCAGCGCACCACATGCAGGTGATTCTCCCTTGCAGCAGCATCTAATCCTCGACTCGTGTTGCCGACTGGGTGGTAGCGCACCAACCACTCCACAATCTCCAAGTATCCGTTGCGAGCGGCATGTTCTGGAGCAAAACTGGCATGATGAACATATCCGTGATTGATAGAGCCACTGCCGCATGTCTAAATGCCCACCCCACGCAGCGTCATCCATCGTAGGAGGCGCCAATTGGCGCTCTACATAACCACGATCTAGCAGCCACTGCAACAATTCCAGGTTCCCACCACGAACCACAGCGGCCCTGAAGCGCCCCCAGTCTCGCTCCACGTCACCTTTTTGCTCGAACAACCATCGCGCAACGTCTGTGTGACCGTTGTCCACTGCAGCTGCCATGTCGGCGTCGCCCCATTGGACTTCATTGCTGTCGTTGGTCTCCGCTCCATCTTAACCCCTCGGTTACCGCCAAATCCTTGTTGGAACCACCTATTTTACGTTGTAAGTTACTTCTTTTTAGTACTAAAGTTTGTAGCGAGGTGTCTTATCTACAGCAAGATACATCGGCTTCGGGGTATTAGGTGTCCGAGGTTTTCCGATTTTAAGTCGTAACTTATACTACCTCATGACATCAATGCAAGACTGAAACCCATCAGTTACGACATTGTGTAAATCCAGCATTACAAAGGCTTGCCACCATACGATAGGCGCAGGCAAGACAGTGCGAAAACAGACATAAAACAACTTATTCATTTCTTTACTCGCTCAAACAACTGCCTGGTCAGCTTCATTGTCGGCGTCATCACCCGCTTGGTCCTGCAGTAATTCACGGCGCGTAGGCTTGCGTGCGCCAACCTTGCCCGAGCGGCGCAACACAACTCGTTTCCCCAAAGACTCTGGGATAGACGAACCACTGTCGAAATCTTCGTACCAGATTTGGTAGCAGGTTTTTGGTAGTCCCCCGTACATGCGCCGAGACTTCGGGCAGAGGAAGCACTTCGCGTTGGCCTTCGAACAGTCCTCACAGTAGTAAGTAGTCTGGAATGACTTTTTGCGGTCGCCACGTAATAAGGCACAAACCTTGCACGAGCGCTGACGACGCTTCTGGACCCCCGATACCGTAACCCAGTCGTTGAACTGTACGTGCTTGTGACCAGCATGGCGACGACGCTTCCGCGATGGCCCCGCAGGTGCATCCATCGGAGTCAGGACTTCCACAAAGTCTTCCGCCTTGAGCTGCAGCAGCTGCTTGTGCAGGAGGATGTACCACTCACCACGAGGCTTTGGCGTAAGGCGCTTGGTCGCGCATGTCTTCTTATGCGTGATGTATGCGTTTACTAACGCCATATCCAGCAGCCCCATGAAGAGCGACTTATAGTACTTCTGAAACCGAAATGATGTCTGGATGGAGTAGGACTGGAGGCGGAGTTGATCGTGGACATCAGCTCCGCCCATCCACCGCTGGTAGTCCGTAACTAGCTTCGGACATTTGAAGTTCATGGCTGGGGCTCCCTTGAGATTCCTCCGTATGGAATTTTCTGCCATGCTTGGACCCGTTGCAAGATAGTGGACTGGTTTGCGGTCCCACCAGTGGCAAGCAATCATGGTCGGGATCGCAATCGAACGCGAGAAAGTAAAGGATCCACGCTCCTTTCCTTGAGGCAGAGTCTGCTTCTTTTCCACTACTCGTCGATCAAACCCCAGACGGTTTGTTACAATGGTGCCAACAACGTAAAGTGATATTGACAGAAGTTGAATTGCTAGTGCAACCGACGAGTAGTATCGATCGATTACAACCAACCGGAAACCTTGAGAATGCTCTCCAAGAACCACTTTCATGTTGCGGATGACCGCAGCAGCTCCGGTCTTGTTGTCAAATGCGTCTTGGATTGAGTCTTCTGACTGACGTTTACCAATGTATAATTCAAATCTGAAGCAGTAACATACGACATAGCTAGTTAAAAAAGAAATCAGAAGACGTAACTTACGACTTTATGTTATTCAGGAAAAAAAACGTACCGGTGACAGTATGCACTCTCGGAGTCGCATACCATGAACATCTTCGATCCGTATCGATGGGGTTTGTCCGGCATGAACATACGAGTTGTGTTCCGCTTTGAAGTCGCTGGTAATGCGCCCTCATCGAACGAGAACTTACTTGGCAGCGTCCACCCCGATAGAAAACGTCGCTGCAGCACGTCTACGACTGGACGTAGCTTCCACAACTTGTCTCGAGCTCGCGGGGCATCATTGTTCACGAAGTGGAGGTCGCGAAGAATCGAAGTGCATCGATTACGAGCCACGTACTTACCAAAAACACCACTAGGCAACGCTCCGTCATCGCTCATCATCCAATGTCGGGAAAACCGGATCGTGATTGGATTGAGCATTCTGGCAATCAGTAGTCCAACGACATGCATCACCTCTTGTACCTCATACCTTGGTTCACCACGCAAACGCCGCTCGATTTGCTTGACAGTTTCCGGCGTTCCAACATGGCGCTCTCGCTGCCGCGCGCGAATGCGTTTCGCTCTTGCATTCACCGTCTGCCTTTTGTATCGATTGGTTTCTTCAGTAATCCGCACCCACAACGACTTCGGCAGATAATAGAACAACATTAGCAAAGGTGAGTCGGCAATATCTTGCAACTCACCGATTGGGGTCGCAACATTGTTCGACAAGTGACGGTACTCCTCTGTATCCGTCTCAAATTTTGAAGACGGATCTCCCCACTGAAAGTGCCGAAGCGCATTCTTGTCCATGGCGTAAAGCGTCAGTGTACCACCCAAGGACTGTATGAGCTCGTCGTCCATCAGCGCTGCGTCCTCATCCAATAGCACATCTTCTTCTGGAAACTCTCGACGCTCGACGACGTCATCATCGACTGAGTCACTGTCCTCGCTACCGCTTGATCCAACGTTTTCGTAGTCATCCGATAAGTCACCAGTAGATAGCAAGTTCACGTCATCTGCAGGAACAGCAATAGCATCGTCACATGGTTCACCATCGCCTCCACTCTCAGCTCCATCCGCCGAGCCCATGTTGGACTCTGCTCCCGACAGCAAGAGCTGGAATGCACCGACGACGTGCTCGCGAGACAAACTGGAGTCTGAGTCACTTTCGGGTCTAAACAGGTGCTCGAGTGTGTTTTGGGACAGCGCGGTGGACGTATCTATCTGGCTTGCAGTTACAGCCACGTCCTACACGCTGTCCGTCTCTGTCTCCCCGCGCGGCTTCTCCTCCTCGCTCGACACGTTCTCCGATACGTTGCTCGTCACTATCTCCTTACTGAGTGCATACGCAACAACAGATTCTTCACCTACAGCAGAACACGATGTACTTAGATACACCTCATTACGATATCTGCAAATGAATAAAGAAATACACGTACCAACAAATGATTCACCAGATGGGGACGTATAGGTCCACTCGTTAGACAGACTCCCGGTAGGCCGCTTGGACTGTCATGCTGCTGATCGTAGCTGCCGCCATAAGTGTGGGAAGTCGATATCCTTTGCCGCTTGGGCGACCGCCGACTTTTTGGTTTCCGCGCTGGACCGGATGCGCGCCATTTGGCGAATTCGGGAATGATCGCTGGCCACTCCTTCCCATCGCTCACCCATCATTTTCTTCAACCCCAACCCCACCCTCTTTTTACTCAACTGCCATGTTTATGACCCATTCCCCCAAAAACCTCTCCCGGCTTATACTCCGTTGCCAATAAATGAGACTTGATTAAAGTATCCTTCCAGTTTTTCCGAGCCATTTTCTATATTAAGCTGATTTCTACGTCGTAACCGGAGGGTTAAGCGTCTTGAAAAGCGCGTTCGTTGTCCAAGAAGAATTCTAAAGTACGCAGATCACAAGAAGCGGCAGCTGCTGAATAGTCTAAACACTGAGACACAGATGAAATAACATGGGGCAGCGCCCCTAGACAAGGGTTGCTACATAGTGCCACAACGGCAGACGCGAGTGGAGGAACGTTGGCGGCAGCTTGGGGAACCATTATACATGTATGCTATCAGGATTTTTTTTAACTGCCCGTTGTTCACCAAGTTAAAATTAAAATAAATAAAATGATTAAGATTTTGCAGGACATCTGCAGTACATTGTGATCTGCACTTTTTAACCAATGACAGAAGAGGCTAAGATGAATTAAAGCCAATCAGTGTGCTTGTTTCACTTCAAAGCCCCTCAAGCTTGTTGGTTTGGTTCTGTGCTGGGAGCAGTGTTCGCACAAAACTACTGCGCTGCGAACACTTCTGCAACAGTTTGGTAGTGTACTGCTTGAACAGCTAACACGTCAACAGGGTACAAGTCCTGGATCAATGCATCAGCCTATTGCTATTGGCAAGGTTGCCAAAACTAGACTAGTGAGTTCGTGTAAGATGCAATTCAGGGTGAGCTTCAGCCTTACAAAGAGAGCTAAAAACGCGATCCGCTCAACAACACAGCGGGCAACGTATATTTTGTAATGAGCCAAACAGAATTAGGGTGGATTGGTAAATGTAGAGTCCTAAGATGGCCCGATTATTAAAGAGCTCTCTCGGCAAACTCGTTGCCGACGCCTCCTGTTTCTCGACAATGAATGTAATGAAGGCTGACTTGCGGCTCACGTTCGGGCCGCCCCCAAGACGAGAGGGTCCAACGATCGGCTTTTGCTGTCGCTGAAGCAGGGCAGCATGTCCATGCTCGAGTACATCCAGCGTACACGACATCTCTTATCGTGCATCACGACGCGTCCAGTGGACATGGCGACACAGATCCATGTCTTCATCTCCGACATGAGCGCTGGATACCAGCGCTTCTACTCGACGTGGAAGACTCCTTCCACGCTGGAGGAGGCCTTTGCTGTTGCTCTACGCGAAGACTACAGCATGACGGCGTCGCAAGCTTTCGACGTCTCTCGGGCTCCGGCGTCTGAACCGGAGCCGGAACCGATGGAGATCGACGCAATCGGCTTCACGACCGCGCTCGTCGCCGCGCGGTTCGCGTCCGATGAAATGCTTCCGTTGCGGCAAGCCAGGACATCGCGCGGCTGTGTGCCGCGCTCCATCGCCAGTGGTGGCGAACGTCACGATCGAGAACGACGTGGACAAGCAAAAAAAACGGCGACAACCAGTAGGTGCGGGGCGCCCTACTGGCAGTGGAAGGGGTGATGGTTCTCTGGTGGCAGAACCTCCTCCTAGCCCTCCTGTGCTTCGAGCACAACTGTTTACCACCACCTCCGGCAGCAACTCGAGACTGATTGTGCTCAGTCTCCACGTTGATGGGACAACGCGCCCTATCCACGCGCTGCTCGATTCATTCCATCAGCAAGGCCTTCTCTTACCATCTTCATCGCGGCAGCTTCGTTCAGGTGAGCTAGTTTTAAGTGCCATTTCATCACGATGTTAACTTCGAGAGTGCTCACCTTCCTCGGTGTCATGGCAGCGACTGGCCGGATGGGACTGGCCGTCATCCAGTAGAAGCCGTCGTCTCTCTTGCGGAACTCCATTCGAACATCATGCTTTTCAAAAAAAGTACAACTTCCGCAGACGTTCGTCGTCTGTGACAGAGTAGGTTGACATCCAACCTGCCTGTTTCAGCAGTCGTTGACTTATCAAGTTGGCAAATCCTCCAGATGCATAGCGAACACCGGGTGACTCAATTTCTTTTCCATTCTTCACTCGCAACTTGACTGTGCCTGAGTGTTCGTTGGTGGCCTTTCCCCCTTGCCAATCCATGGCCACTAGTGGGTCCTTGACCAGTCTATCAAACGAGCTACTATTTATGCACACGTGAGCTCCAGCACCGCTGTCCAACATCCAATCGTGAACTCGACTTGGGACTATTACATCGTGGCTTCGCACCATACAAATTGGCACTGGAGGGTTACGCGAGTCCCCCAGTTCTCCTGTCCGTACCATCTTCATGGAGGTCGGGTCCCAATCCTTGTCGTCGCCCTTTGCGTCGGAGTCGCCCTCGGCTTTCCTCTTTGCCTGGAGAGCCTTGTAGCCAAAGCAGTCTGCTCTCAGATGCCCTTTCTTCTAGCAAAAGAAGCACTTACGATTCGCTTTGGTTGCCTTCTTGCCGTCTCCTCCTTTCTTCTTGAATTTCTTCTTCGGATTTGTCGAGGCGACCTGTTGCGCCATTATTTTCGTGGCTTGCACTTCTTCTTTGCAGGCTTCTGCTGCATAGGCCTTGTCGGTCTCATCTTCTCCAAGAAGTACACTCACTACAGTGGTCAGGTCAGGTGCAACTCCACCGTTATTGTTGCGGTTGAACATTCGAACGACATTTCGGTGCGAGTCTACCTCTCCCTGCAGTAGAACGTTCACCATATCGGTGTCCGTAATGATGGCATTCATGTTATCCAACTGGCGCCTCATGTCCATGAGTCTGTTCAGGTACTTGTCCATTCTTTCGCCGGGCGAGAATTTCGCAGTGTACGGATCTCGGCGAAGCCGGACCTCACTGGCATAAGCACGCTTTGTCTTATCTTGCTCAAACGAGTTCCACATCTCACGTGCCGTGCGCAATTTGCACATCTTCTTCGAGTCTTTTGGATGCATACCATACATCAGGGCATAGCGAGCGAATTGGTTCTGCTCAATCCACTGTGGGTCATTTGGATTACTCGCAGCGTTGCCAGCCACCACGTCCCAGCTGCCATGCTGGATCAAGTACCCTTCTATCTGGGCGCGATAAAGGTCGAAGCCCCCATTGCAGCGGGGCTGCCGTAGCTTTAGCGTCAGAGGAAGACGTACGACTCCACGAGTCACTCTTATTAAGTACCTTAATAAGGAGTCTTAATATGGTCCGATAACTGGGACCCAAGAGTAAACACAGCCTTAACCCAAGGCAACAACTCTTTCTGCTTCTAAATCCGAAGTGTTTATTTATCTGTATTGCGGCCAAGCCGCCTACGGTGTAAATGTATGTGTTTAACTATCTAGCATAGTCAAACCTAGTCAACTACATATCCAATGGCTTTTAGTCTACGTACTGAGAGTGTGTTAACTCTCCGAGTTATGCATTGAGAGTCTGCTAACTCTCAGGGTACGGCGTACCCATTGAGTGACACACACACCTGGTGTAACCACCAGCTCGCGTAACCCCGTTACACCCATCCTCGGTGTACTTGGGAGGTTTCGACCCGAACATGCGCCTCGGGAATGCTCCACCACCGGCGACTCCAGCCATCGCCGGCTGTTGCTGGTTCTGTTGCTGTTGGCCAGTTCCTTGTTGGGCCTGGGTTTGCCCCCTCCCAGGTTGCTGTCCGCCTGATGAGCTCGCCGATATCGTCGGGTAGACCTGTATCGATGCAGCCCAGTTTGTTTGCCAGTACTCGCAGCACTACTTGCCACGTCCAACTGTAAAAGCTCGTGAACCACGTTTTGGGCTCAGAACCTACGAGAGTCTCAGTCTCGTCAGCGCTGAGAGGCGAGCGGGGGTCAGGGCGCGGCGAAGCTTTGGGCGGAGAAGGAGAACGGGCTGAGGCACTTGCTGGTTAGGAGGAAAGTTCAAAAGTGAGGATGTCATAGCTAGTTGTGTTGCATCGGGGAAGGCCGCAGCCAAAAAAAAACTTTCGGTACTGAGTGACTACTGCGGCTCACCGTTAGTGAGCGAGGGAGAATAAGCCATGGCATCGATCCTTCCTGGAGATCTCCGCAGAGTATTTCCTGGACCTTTCCTTCTCTCCCCCATAGTCACAACCATTCACAACTTTACTCCTTCTTACATGTATTTGTATTCAACTGGAATGACTACTTTACCAACGGTTTGATCTCAAGCTTCAACATGAGAGACACTTGCCCGTTGGGCTCTCTTAGAAAACAGTCTGAGACTTTTGGTCGACGAAGCTGACGAGCGTGGCAGTGTTGGTGCCACTGGCTATCATAATGGCTACGAAGTCCGGGTGTTGCTCCAGGATATGGCCAAACAGGTTGCTGTAGTCGGTCTTAGGCGCTTGCTCCCGCACTACTGTGCACTGGCATAGAAAGTACGTGGTTGGCTCATCTTGAGCGTCTATGACGACCTTAAAGAAGTAGCTGCGGACTTGACGCGTGCTGAACGGTTTGTTGGTTGCCATCTTGATTCGAAAATGAGGCAAAGTCAAGGAAGAATAAAAACGGCTAGGATGTCGACTTTTAAGAGGGCCCACAACCAATGCTTTTGTTTGCATGTACAAAACATACATGTTACGAATTATATTCAAATATCATCCTCTTATGATTGGTCCGTCCTTAAACCCGATTAGGCCACAGTTATTGGTGGTACCTCAGCGATTTGAGAAAGATTATCGTAAAATTGTTAGTATTTTAAGTCACATTTAGGTGTACAGTAATGGCAGTTTTAGCTTACATCAGTGGTTATTATTATGAAAATATATTACTATTTGAATTTGCTGGGTTTTACCATCAAGATGATATTCAATCAAATTCTCAGCAAAACCAGATATCTCGCCCACGATTCACTTCTGCTCTCTCTCTCTCTCTCGCGCAGTGGTAGCCACTCTTCAGCCCCCCCCCCCGTCTTATACACCAGCATAGCATGGTCAAGGCTAGGCTCCCGAGGGTGAATTTAAGGTAAATGGCGACACTGGTGACGCTACAACGTGCCCACGATGGCATATTGCGAATTCGACATCAACCGCCACTTTGAGACCAAGATCGCGCTCTATGTCGAAGATCTGGACGTGCTGCAGGCGTCCGAGGGAGTGGTTCGATGCGCCCAAGATTTTCGACCATCTTCGACTCCGCGAGTACGTGGCACGCGTTCGTCTTGATTCACGTCTCCGCGAGGTGCCATGGCAACGGCCTCGAGAAACCGCTCGCACGCAACTATATGTTGCAACTATAGTGTTGCGCTGGCCAAGCCCAACATTGGCAGTGAAGCAGTAATCCGTCAGCTCGCCCACATTAAGATTACCAGGCCAAATATTTACGTTAGCTTATGTTGTCCATACAATCTTTTATTCGGAGCCCTGGAGGGCCACCCGTGGTGGCAATCACCACAGATTGTTCGCGTGTAATCATGAGCACATCTCAAACCTCGTGCATGAGCTGGCTCTGTTGTGCTGTTCGTGACTCAGGAGGCGCTGCCTTTACCACTCCTCAATTGGCGTTGTTCTGTCACCGGTAGGCTCCCGCTCAAGATGAACTTCGGCAAGCTCTTCCCCCTGGTGGCCATGGCGCTGTCCGTCTACTCTGCCGCAGCTTCCAATGCTGCTCCCGCCCCCGCGAGCGTACCAATCTACTATGGGAGGCCCAATAACGGTGGCTATCCGTACCCCCACACCCACGCCAGCAACAAAGCCCTATGAAAACAAAACTGAGACGCCAACTCCCCCAAGCGGGCCAATCTATTATGGACGCCAGAACAACGGCGGATATCCTTACCCCACTCCAGCTCCACACGATCCTGAAGGAAGCTATTCAAGCGAGAACGGAACGGTGACTCCTGTCCCCGCGAACGTGCCGATTTACTACGGCAGGCCTAACAACGGTGGTTATCCTTACACGACCGCTCCCCCACAGACCATTAAGGAGCACTAGTATAGTCGAGACGCCACACAAAAACGATTGAGCACAATGAGCAGCGCTTCCATAACTCAAGTAGTAAATAGAAGTCTTCTTGCACTCATGAGAGGTGCTGAGTTGGTTTTTCGTTTGATGGTCCCCGATGCGAGTATCAAACTTCGTATCGCATCGAACTCGGAGCTTCTATGGTTACAGATAAGCAAACTCAAGAGTGAAAGGCCACGGACTCCAATCTACAGCATACTGGTACTTACACAGTACATACGAAGCCGAGCAAGCATCCATACAAGAATCAACGTTATTAATAACGGATTTTTTTTTCCAAATACAAGTCCTGCACGTATTAGAAGTCCGGTCATGTATCTCCCTCGAGCTTCCAGAAATAGAAATCCGGCATCAAATAGAAGTCCGCTCTTTTTATTTATCGTAGATGGTCACAGTGAATCTGGTCGTATTCGCTCGCAGACGCGAGAATTCACTCTAAAATCCCCGTCATGGCAAGCAGACGCAACTCCATCAGCATGTGAAAAAAAGAGAGAAGTCACCGACTGAGAGGTCCAAAGGAATTCATATCTTCGTTTGTAGGGTAGAGAACGTCAGGTCATCAATAAAATACAAGTCCTTATCTATTTTAAAAGCCCCCTCTGCAAAACCGCTTAAATTTTAGGGGCTTATGGGAAATATAAGTCCGGGTACTATTTGGTAAAATCCGCTAGTAGGTAACTGAGCCTAGTGGGACACTCTCACTAGTTTTAACTAACGTTAGATTAAAATATCAACTGTACTACTGTGACACAATAATGATCGTTGGAAAATGGTATATTGTAGTTAGAATAGGAAACGCCGTGACGATAAAGCTAGTTATGGTTAATAGCGCCGCCAGTTTGGTCGCTATAAACCCTTTACATGAATATTGCTGAATCAAATGGAGTAGTAATAACAGGTAGTAGTAGTCGCGGGACCGTTTTTGATATGGAGGTAGAACCGCAACAATAGGCTATTGTCTGGACCACAGACACTCTGCTCTATCTCTACAATACTAAACTATTTGCTTTGGCATATGTTGTAGCATATTATTATTATGGTCATTGACAAACCCGCAAGGCATCAAGCTCCAGAGAAAAATAATCCGGCTCGTGTCTAGAATTTAAGTAGTACTTACCACAAGTTTTTTAAAGCATTTTTAGGCGCTCAACGTGCCTACTTACTAAGTAGGCACGTTGAGCGCCTTAAAAGGTGCGTACGTGAGTTTGCCGTATACTTGGTGTACCAATCGAGGCCGAGGCAGGTATCCCAGGGCGCTTGTTCAGAAGCACCATTTTTCAGGGTGAAGAAGACATACCCAGGAATCTACTAGTAACGATGGTGGTATTTAATTAAACCAATTGCCCGACCTAATTGACAGCACGGCCATATCGAGTCGATATGATATCGACTTTGAAATGCTCCTTTTCATGACATTATTATAGCTCCTGCCTATCGACAATCGTCCATTTCATTACAGTTAATTGACGGGAAGTCATTGCAAAACTGACAGGATTGCACAACGTGAATCCTAAAATTCAAACCCTTTCAAGCTCTTTTCATTTCGTTTTAAGTGAGGAGCATTACAGTATGTTGCTATATCTAACGACTAAGAAAATGCTCGTCGTCGTTTACTACCGCCTAATGGGGCGCTGGTTGCAACATGGCACCAGCACATGCGTGTCAAGATTTCGAGCTCTCTTACATAATGTAGTGCTCGCCGATATGCAATACGGTACGTGTAGGTCGGCTAACGTATCTGAGCAACAAAAGCTCATTTTCTTCGGGTACCTCAATCGTTCGCGTTGAGTTCGGCTACCTTGGGCAAGCAGAATCCACGCAATCGCTTTGATACTGTTCTGGAAAGTCAAAGCTTCACTCACGTCGTCAACAAGATCCCTGTGGACGTTGAAAAAAACGACTTTAGTCTATATTGTAACACAATCGGTCACTAGACTTGTGCCCTTTCTTCAGTTTTTGTGCTGGTGGTTCACATTGCTTTTGAAGCGATCTTGACCAGAGGCGCCCGCTTCTATAATACTACGCTGGACACGCTAGCAGACAATCCGAGCACTTCCTTGGTGTACACGATTGGGGGCTCTAGATAAATGCCCCCTATAGGGACACGATAAAAGAGATTCTGAGCGACTGTCGCTTCGCTCTATCATTTCGCTGAAAGTATCCAAACGTGAAACCAGCTCTTCAACCAGATGCGAACGACTATTATTTTTTTAAATTAAGTTATTAATAAAACCCTCTTACATGCATGGGCCAACCTTTGCATCTTCAGGATTCCCGAGTGACAAGCCTGGTTCTATGGAGCAAAATGATGTCGATACATCGGAGTGCAAACACTTTTGACCGCATGTCTAAGCAATTGTCCACTTGCACTGCATTGCAGCTGAAGTCAAACGTAACGATCAAAGATGGGTGTTGGGTCCGGTTGGTGACAGCTCATGATCCTATCCTGTACGTTGAATGGTCAACACTTGCATGGCTCTTTACTTTGCCAGTCGTGACGGCTGACTTTTGGCCATACGGTGTCCGGATTTCGAGGCTGCAAGAATATTTCCGTGCGTTGTATGTGCGCTCCAATATAGGCAACCGCATGACATTTGAACGACTACTCTATCCCTCAAGTGGTAGGTAATCAATCACCTTGCTGCACAAGATGATCGTGTCTGAACACCCGCAAGACGCTAATGCTGTGTCGTGCTTCTGGTAGAGAATGTAGCCGTGTGGTGGTGCAGGTGAGACGATCACCTACACAGAGCGGACTACAGGGGGAGGATCTTATTGCCCATCGAAAGGCACCGCAGCAGACTCTCAACCACCGCTCATTTTCAAATTTGCTTCAACAGCGTCGAGGTAGTTCACCCGTCAACGTTTTCCTTCAGTCCAAGTCCAAGTCTTCTTTGTCCCGTTTCCAGTCTCTTTGTCCAAGATGAACCTTACCAAGATCATTACCCACCTTGCAATCATTGCGGATCGCTCGCGGAAGCCGGCAACATCGCCCAACAGGCCCAGCAAAACATCTCGAAGGCTGACACCTACACGGAGTCGTCGGGGGTGGCCAAGGTGACTTTAGCACCATCGACCAAACCAATCATTGTGGCCCTGACTCCATGCCCGAAGACAAAAACTCCCACTACGACCCCGATTGTCACTCCAGCACCAACGACACCTTCGCCCCAACCAGGGCAAAGCTCTACCCCCGCCCCCACTACAAGTGTGGATGCCACTCAAGAAAAAGTAGAAAACGCCGACAATAACAACTCGCGCGGCATTAGCAGCGGATCCGCTAACGGTGGAGTGTGGCAGCGTTGCTGGTGGAGCCCAGGGCGGTATTAGCGGCGGCATCGGAGGCGGTGCAAGCGGCGGCATCGGAGGCGGTGCAAGCGGCGGTGTGCGCGGCGGTGCTACCGGAGGCGTGTCTGGAGGCGTTGCTGGTGGAGCCCAGGGCGGTATTGGCGGCGGCATCAGAGGCGGTGTGTCTGGCGGTGCACAGGGCGGTGGTGGTGCTGTTTCATGCAAGAAGGTCGCTGCGGCTAATTGGAAGATTACGTGCCTTGGAAAGGCAAGTGGTTTGGTACCTGGTGGAAGTCGGACTCAACCAAGGCAACATGTTACTCGAACTAAGACTCCGAAAAGGTACTCGCTTTCTTCGCAACGGTATTCTAGCTGTGCCTGCATTGTGTAGTTTTTCTTTTTAGTTTGGATTCACTGCACATTTTCAAATCAAACCGTCCTTCTTTTCTTTTAAGCGATGATACTACCTGCATCAAGTCTTCTTCGTTTTGATTAAGCAGATATTTGCCTCGATCGTGTGGACCTGATTAGATGCGGAGCTGATATTGTCCCGCACGCGTGACGTAGCGAACCCACTTGGTCGTCGGGTAAGAGCTTTTCTCAAATACTTTGAGGAACCGCACATGCAGTCCAGACGACGTGAACATAGGCACCTGAAATTCAATCTGAAGCGGCGGGCGCGACCACAGCTTTTCCTTCGTGCCCTTCATCATCTCGACTTCAGCGTCCAGCATCCGCTCCAGTTTGCCTTGGAACTTGCGGATACGCCACACGATCGCATGGTTTTCAGGTTCGTGCTTCGCTCTGCCGATAGGGACGTTGATCTTCGCTCGGGCAGTGTTCGGTGGCGTCTACACAAGTCGAAATAAGGAGAGAGAGATACTGATGAGTGTATTCTACCTCAAATAAAGTAATTTAACGCAGGGGCTTACCGGGATTTTGATGACGACGTTTGTAGCAAACAACCGCGGACTGAAGAGTGAGGCCAGCTTGAGTGTGACAGAGAGACGAGTGGTGCCTTGCTCTTGGTATGCCGGCATGATCTTGAAGGGCAGGTTGATATTCTCCGTCACACGGTACTTCATAAGCTCGAACTCTCCGTCCGGGGGAATGAACGTGATGGTTCGATCAGCATCGAACTTGCCAAGACGCACGCAGCGATGGAACGTGCAGTCGTCGATCTCGACCTCACGCGAGCCGCGCTTTTGGCCAGCCACCTTTGCAGCGGGGCCGTCTCCCTTTTGCATCGTGAGTTTGTCGTTCAGTCCGAGCTTGCACTCTGGCATACCCGTAAGAAGCGTCTTCATGACCACCTGGCCTGCCACTTCGTTGCGTAGCACTGTACCGGTGGAGGACATGAGCAGGTTCACGCTCTCGAAGACGTCCAGATATACCTCGTTCCTCTTGTAACGGATTCCTTCACGGCGCCAGTCGATGGCACCCGTGATCTGCGATGTCAACTGCGAAGGTGGAGCTCCACCGGGGTTCTCGGGGGTCTACAAAAATGAATAGAAAACAATTAGCTCCGTGATAATAATACGACGGGTATAACGGACTAGACGCACGGCAAGGGAAGACCCAAGATTGATGAACAGTTTGAGCACGTCGCTGGAGCAGTTCTGAGGGTAACCATGGTCCATGGTCTCGTCCAGTAACTCGTACACGAGCGTGAAGTTATCTCGGATGGTATCTTCATTGTACTTCTTTCCGAAATATTCTTTGAAGATGATGTTGAGCTGGTAGAGGAACTGGAATACCAACGCAGCGTTGATGTTGGCGCGCGAGACGGCCACCAGATACAAGTTCTCATGGCGCGTGTACAGGAACGAGCATCCGTCGATGACCTTGACAGGCGGCAGCGTACCCGTTTCCTTGGCCGCGATCACCTGCAATCGGAAGTTGTCGGCCGCGCGTCGGCTCACGTCGTCGCGGTAAAAGCGGTTGAGCACGACTTCGCCCTTCTGGCTGATGAGGAACAGGGCGCTGATCATGGTGGACACGGATCAACTGCTTGGTATGCTGGATCGAGGTCTAGGATCGAGAGCTTATCTCTTCCACGCCGCGCTTCCAGGACTGATGCGACCAGTCGAGAAGAGAAAGCTCTTCAGCTGTAACGACCGCTTTGGGACGCGTCGCTTCGCATTAGATTTTGTGTGGCCGGTGAAGTTTGTACGTCTTTGAGAAGTATTTCTATCTTGGCACTCACGGTGTTGTTGTTAGTAAGCTTATGCTGAAAGCGGAAGCAGTAATACTACAACTCGTGCGTTGCCCCAAGCGCCACAGAATATGAAGAGCTTATCCGCGCGTTTCATTGCCCGAGCATCGCCACCTTCTACGGTCTCTGCATTGACAAGCTTGTAGAGCGTCCCGGAAACACCCCAAATTGGGTTTTCAAATTAATACCCAGTGAATGAATCCATATTTTGTCGTGCATTGCGTCTGTGATAAAAAGTGTACTAATGCGCATCAACATCTTCCAGTTCGGTGACGTATGCTGACGCCATGATCCGGTGGCGCCATCCATCTACGTCAGAGGCTGCCTCCATCAGTCTCCAATTTGCAGTCTCAGAAGCAGCAGCAGAAGATGACTGACAACAGCACTAACTACAAGAAATACCTGGACGTGTCCAACGCGCCTCCCGTGTACGCGTCGGCCGAGGAGCTGAACGCGTACTTCGGCCAGTTCGGTGGCTGTTTCGTGGCCGAGACGCTCATCCAGGCGCACCACAACCTCATCGACGAGTACGTCAAGGCCACGCAGGACCCGTCCTTCCGCGAGGAGCTGGAGCACCTGGGCCGCGACTACATCGGCCGCCCCACGCCTCTATACCACGCCAAGCGCCTGACGACCCACGCCAAGGGCGCGCAGATCTGGCTCAAGCGCGAGGACCTGGCGCACACGGGCGCGCACAAGATCAACAACGCGCTGGGCCAGGCCGTGCTGGCCAAGCGTCTGGGCAAGACCCGCATCATCGCCGAGACCGGCGCCGGCCAGCACGGTGTGGCCACGGCCACGGCCTGTGCCCTGCTGGGCCTCGAGTGCGTGGTCTACATGGGCTACGTCGACACCCTGCGCCAGTCGCTCAACGTGTTCCGCATGAAGATGCTCGGCGCCAAGGTCATTGCCGTCAAGAGCGGCTCGCAGACGCTCAAGGATGCTGTGAACGAAGCTATTCGCGACTGGGTAACCAACGTGGACAACACGCACTACATTATCGGCTCGGCCATCGGGCCGCACCCGTTCCCGACTATTGTGCGCGACTTCCAGGCTATCATTGGCCGCGAGATTAAGGCCCAGCTACAGGAGGAGATTGGCCGTCTACCGGATGCCATTGTGGCCTGTGTGGGCGGTGGCAGCAATGCTATCGGCATGTTCCACCCGTTTGTAAAGGACGACAAGGTGGCCATCTACGGCGTGGAAGCTGGTGGTGACGGTGTCGACACTCCTCGTCACTCGTCTACGCTGCTGGGCGGCCGACCGGGTGTGCTCCATGGCACGAAGACATACATCATGCAGGATGCTGCTGGCCAGGTAATGGAGACCCACTCCGTGTCTGCTGGCCTGGATTACGCCGGTGTCGGCCCGGAGCACGCGTTCCTGAAGGACTCCGGCCGTGCCAAGTACGTTAGCGTGACCGACAAGGAGGCGCTGGAGGCTTTCCAGCTCATCTCTCTGCACGAAGGAATCATTCCGGCGCTGGAGAGTGCTCACGCAGTATACTACGGCGTGAAGCTTGCGTCCACGCTGTCATCCGACCAGGTAGTGGTCATTAACGTTAGTGGCCGAGGCGATAAGGACATGCTGCAAGTCGCCAAGGAACTCGGCGTGAACCTGAACGACGACCTCACCGACAACTAGAGAACAACACAACCACACACAAATGAGTCGCTAGTGCATTAGGAAGAAGAGCTAAATATGATTGCTCGTTGTCTGATTACTTGTAGCTTGATCGGTATTGCTGTATTCACTGCCGCTCGTGGTCACTTGCCCCCTCGACAATCTAGCGATGACGCCTCGGTGTGCTAGGCAACGAGCCTGACGCGTTGATGCCGTTGGTATCGTCGTCGTCGAGGTAGATTCCGTCCGGAATGGGTTCGTATCCGTCCTTCGAGTTCTCCGCGTCGTCCGAGCTCTTCCCCCACAGCGTGTAGAGTAAAAAGTAGAGTACGAAGATCTCCACGAGATGTTTAGTTGCCACGAACAGCCACCACCACTTGGACTCGAGGTACGCCCCCGCTCGATGGAAATGCGCCAGACTCACGATCGAGTACGTCAGGAAGACGCTGTTGGAGACGAGGAAGAACGCGCAGATGGACGTGGCCCAGTTGACGGCCTTGATCCTGTCCGTTGTGTCGATCTGGCTAACCTCAAGAAAAGCCTGCAGCACGGTCTTCATCCTGAATGAGTACACGAGCACCGCCGCGAGCGAGCCAAGTGACAATAGACACATGACGACGTCGTCGTAGATCATGAGCCAGTACGAGTCCTCTTTCTTAGCTGCGAATACCGCGAAGCCCATGGCCTGGATCGCCACAACAGCGCCAAATACGAAGAAGAAGAGCCGCAGTGGGTGGGATCGCACACTCTCGTGTGTGAAGAGGCGACGCAGCATGTCTGCCCAGAAGACGACGATGAGCACGAAGACGCTGTAGAGCAGGAAGGAGCCCAGCAGCTCCACCGCTTCGGCCAACAGGAACTGGGCCGAGCCGTCATCGCCCATCATAATCCGTGGTGGCTCCACCAGCACCGACTGCACGCCGTAGGGCGTAGCGAACCACAAGACGCGGGTGAGCGAGGCCAGCCCCATGAGCAGGTAGAAGCCGAGAGTGGCGGCCTGGCGCGTGGGCGATTGCGCGTGCATCGCGAATGCCCAGAAGGAGAAGAAACAGGCACCACCATAGGCCAGCGCCAGCACCGTATCCACTTGGCGATAGCGGAACTCGAGGTGGATCAGCGGCGCTATTGGCGGTTGATACGCATGTGACATGGTCGAAAGTCCAGCAAGATGAGATGGAAGATAACAGAGCAGCAAGCGTTAGAATCGATACGAGAGAGCCATGGAGAGATAAAAGAAAACAAGTTCTACAATGTGGTAGGTAGGGAACCTACCGTGTGTGCTGTCCAGAGGCAATCCTGGTGCGCTAGTGTCCGCCATGAAGCCCAGATGTAAATTGTATCCGCTTCTGAGTCTCGTTCGAAAGTGGGTCTACACATCAAAATGAAGTACCAAACACAACAAATGGTGGTACATCGTACCAACATTAAGTAGGAGCAGGATAGCCTCTGCACTCCCATGACACTTGTGAACATCTAGGAGAAGTGATGCTGCTTGCAGAAAATATCGCGACTGGATCCGCGTCAGAGCATCTCCACCGCGACGCGCTAAAGGCCGATGTATCTTAAACTTAGAGAGGAAGCGATAATGTATTTCCCCACCGCACCGCGCTATCTCTATCTCTACTTTGATCTTATCTCCAAAGCGGCGACGACTCTTCAAATCGGGCCGTATTTGAAGATCCACCTTCCCTTTGGTGCAAGCGAAGCGTCACTGCATCTGGTATGCAGTGTGGTCACTCCCGTGTGGATGCAGTGACGCTTCGCTTGCACCAAAGGGAAGGTGGATCTTC
>QOKR01000915.1:0-18624 GCA_016880985.1 Phytophthora idaei
GTGCGACCGGGGCGCTGGGTTTCTTCGTGTGTCGTGGTGTGGGTATACAAGCCCGCGAAAACTGGCATGGACAAAAGGATAGTCCACTTACTATACTTGGTTTTAGTATTATAATTTTATGTACACCACACAAAACCAGTATTTGATTACTTCAATGCACCGCTTCTTCCTGGAGAGCATTAGCTTTTCGAGCGGAATTAAGTCAGAACGTCGTCTACGCTGGCGTAACTCAAGACCCATCGACGACGCTTTGCGATAGCAAGTTGTTGTAGCGAAGAGTCAGCGTCGCTGCTGCCTCACACCCTGTTAGTAAACGCAGCGCGTGCGGGATCTCGAAGGTCGGCGACAGAAGTTCAAGACTGGTACATTGTAGCGGGATACCGAAACACGGGGCGCGACATGTACATGTCCCAGCAGCATCGGGTGCCACAGCAATGCGTCGGCTCAGAGGTTTGTTGGGGGCGGTTCTGATCCGTAGGCGGCAGGCCAGAGCGAGTAGATGAGCTCTCGATAGGCTTGAAGCGCTACCAGAAGTGAACGACCTAATTGACTACTGTCAGTTTTGGGCGTCGTGAACCAATTACGTGCAGTCTCGAACACTGTCCGGTGCACCAGCCAGAGGATAGAACTCAAGACCGAGCGCCCCGATCTTGGATTGGTAGCATTTCGTGGCAGCCAGACGTACCCCCGCTACCGTGTGCCGCAAGTTTCAATCCGATGGCGGTAAGCTACTTGACGGTGTTGCTGCTATCCAACGTGCCTATGGCAGCCAAACAAATGCTCATTGCTGAAACGGGTAATCTGGTGTTCGGGATCATTCGTAGCGCTTGCAGCGCCTTGCCATGCCGAAAAGCTGCGAATTCTCTCCACTGGGCAATGTTGTTTTTGTCGATGAAGTCGACCTCAACAGTTGAAACACTGATTTCCAAGTTGACCGACCCATACGATGTGAGTCGACCCTTGTGCAGCATAAATCCAGGTTGCTTGTGTTGTACATCACTCCACTTCGATGTGAAACTATTAGAAAGAGACGTATGTGTCCACGAAGGATGCTGGGAGCTTGAAGAGCAGCTCGGAAATAACGGATTGTCTCCGTACAGCCAAGCACTGTGTAGTAGGTCTAAACGAATAACACGCTGCTAGGGAAGCTGGCGCTTCCTGGTGAACCCAAGTTTACTATGAGTTCTAATGCGTAGAATTTGTTCTCCCACTTCCTGGTCTGGTCAGTCGACCAGGCGGTGGTTTCCTAACTCCTAAGTTGTAGCCAGCTCGGTATCGCACTAGGTGCGATACCCTTTGAGTAGATGGAGGCTTGTTAAGAAGAAACTCCCCACTACACACTGTGATCTTTCCGAATGTTCAGTACAGCTTGATATCTCGCGCGATACTTGCCCACCTTGTCGTTAATGCTGTGGAGCACTTTCATGCGCTTCTTCTGGCTAGTGAAGATCACGATGCCGACACAGTTAATCTCCATCGACGGAGTATGGCTGATTAACAGCCCTCTCTGTATACCAAAGGAAAGCCTAAAGCGGCGATCAAGCATACTTGAGTGCTTTTGCACGCATTCTTCTCCGTGTGCGTTGATGTGGCCGCGACAACACGGTCTGTGAATTGTAGAAGTGGAGCGTCGGGCGCACCAGGAAGTAACTCAAGTGCTTCAACGTACCAAGAGCTCCACCCGCCACACCATTCTTTGAGAACCTTTTACTGATTCACAGCTCGGTATACGCACCCGGGAACTCATGAAAGAACGCACCAGTACCAGACCATGCACCTGCTAAGGTTGAGCACGGGCCTCGCGCCATGTAGTCTACGCAGTGATAACTTACGATCTTCTTGTTCGCGTTCTCAGGGCACTCAATCATGATAAGTGCGCAACTATTACACAGCTTCGGACGCTCTTGAACGCTCCAGCGAGTGGCGATCCGCTCGTGGTCTAGGTCACAGAACACTTCCTGCGTCGGCAGGTGTCAATAGAAGCCGCGCATTGCCCCACCATCACCGTCTTCGTGACGTCATGCATCGCGAAGATCCATGCTTGGGCGAGCACCCATGAGCCCCATCCACGCTTTCTGGATCTCCGTCGTCATCTGCGCTATCGGGCAGGGCTTGCCACCCACACCACTTTCACGTGGTTGGTCTACGAAGAACGGCACGATGACTACACTACACGCGTATCTCGGCACGTCTGGGATTCGTTCAGGTGCGACCGCGTTCTTCAGGATGCCAGCCCTCGCGTGAAGAACACCTTCATTATAATGCGAATGCCACCGTCCTATTTAGTGTGACCCACGTAAACAATTATTTACTTTTTCCAATATAAGAGCTTGGGGGAAGGAGTTTGTGTACTCCCTCTGCACGTTTGCGGAGTACATGTGGTGCTCAGCTGAATGTTGACAGCACTATAATAGTTGGTAGTACACGCCAGGATACCAGTTAATGGATTAAAGGGTAGGGTTAAGATAAGCTTTGGAAGGTGTCACGATACGCTATGGACTGTTACGGTACTACATGCATCATTTGTAGTACAGTGCTTGTAAAAGTGATACCGTAATTTGCATATCTGAACCGCAAGCGCAACCTTTGCCTGCATACATAACGCAAATAGCGTTCACCAATGGTGAATCACCATGCAAGTCGTGCTCTTTAATGCGGCGACTAGTTCTAGATCCGACTTATTCTTGATCCAGCGGGTAGTTCTCGATCCGGCGAGCTGTTCTTGATCCGACGAGTTGTCCTGGTGAGTTTATATGCATTTTTTTGTTTGTTTTTCATGTACAACCAAAGCTACATCATTATTACCTTAAAAGTAATAGCTGAAAGGCACACAAATTATTGATTGGGCGGCGCTGTAGTGGTACAAGACGAGCACCGAGAGGTGCTGTTGTTTCGTACATGCATGTACAGTAATGTGCCTCAATAGCGAAAAGCTGATATAATCACAACCCCACAGGTAAATTCACCACTAACAACGAGTTCGCGAATGGTATAAAGGTGTTCAGGTAGATGGTGGCAAAATGGGACCCCGCAACGTAATTAATCCGAACAAAACTTACTTCAGTCCAATCTACAGCGATACAAAAGATGGTTGCAACCCTTACATGCAAATGCTATCGAGAACGACACGAGAGAGATCTTGCCTATACTGACGATTTAAGCCAAGAACTTCGTTGCCCATAAGAACTATGTATACACTAGTCAAATTCACAGGCGTTAGGAATGTGTCGGCAAGTCGTTTCGCTATGCCCTTAAATCCAACTCTAGGGAGCGGGCGGCCGCATGTGCAGGTGCTAGAAAGGAGCTGTCGCCGAACGATACCGGGGGACCAACCGGTTGTTGGTCTGAACAGAGACGGCTAGAGAGAGGACAATTCCAGCAGCCGCAACCTCGGGTAGATGGGTTGGGCTGTCCTCATGGGCGTAATCCCTAACATCTATAAAAGGGTGAGCGTGGACCCTTCACGCGTAGCCTAAGGGTCTACTCCAGGTCCGGTACTCCACGGTCGGCGCACAATCGATAAGCGCCACATCCCTCACTGTCGCTAACCGTGTTCCCTGCCACTCAATGCATGCTCTGCTTCATCTTCACTACCTCAGTACTGACGCCCTGCCTCTTGCTTTACAAGGTACACTCTGGCAGACCCAGTACGAAGCGCGCGCGATACCTCTCTGTCGTTGGGTGAGGCCGGCCCGTATTGCCGCAGTACCCCACCCGGGAGGCTTATTAGCTGCTTAACTCTCCACAACTCTCCACAACAGCGTTGGATCGCAACTGAGAGATGGAGCGGCTGGCTAGGGACCCTACCTACCGCTCACTAAAGATATACCTACCCTCACTACAGCGCCTGCCACCACCAGGATCATCCTTCTAGGCGACACTCTGGCTCGCTTCATCACCGCCCATTGTAGACGGCCCGCGTCGTTATCCTCTCACAAGCCGAGCGGAGCCCCGCAAGCGGGGCTCTTTATGCAAGTTTAGGCCGAGCAGAAGTGTGGGCCGCCTCGCTTCGCTCGGCGTGGGTTACTTATCCAATAGGTCAACTCACCCCCTCGATGAAATTTGAAGGTCTAACTGCCTCGCTTCGCTCGGCGGGAATTGAAAGAAATCGTGCTTTTATTTAATTTAAACGACAAAATCTCTGTAAACTATGTTTTTTGGTATACACACCGTCTTCCGTCGTAGCAGG
The DNA here is from genome assembly GCA_016880985.1 of Phytophthora idaei. Taxonomy (NCBI): domain Eukaryota; phylum Oomycota; class Peronosporomycetes; order Peronosporales; family Peronosporaceae; genus Phytophthora; species Phytophthora idaei. The sequence goes on from QOKR01000915.1 coordinate 4,190, forward strand.
ATTTTCTGCCAGAATAGTAATGTTCTGTCGAGCCGTAACTCGAGATACGGCGACGTAAAACTGTCCGTGTGAAAATACCGGCTCCGGGAGGTACAGACCTAGTATCTGTAGAGACAGGCCTTGGGACTTGTTGATAGTCATCGCAAATGCCACTTGGACGGGAAACTGTTTTCTCCGCAATTCGAATGGGAATCCTGAGTTCTTGCTAATCAGAGCAATTCGTGGTATCAGGACTTTCTTGTCCGCGAAGGCATCACCCATGATGACAGCTTGCATGCGGTTTCTCCGCAAAGATACCACCCGCAATCGTGTTCCGTTGCAGAGCCCTTCCTTTGTGTTAATGTTTCGAATCAGCATCACCGGCGTCCCGATCTTCAGGCGGAGTTTGTGAGGAGGCATACCGCTAAGTGATATTGTGTTCAGGAATTCTGGAGGGTAGAGGTCGCTGCGTTCTTGTCGCTCGAGTTCGTCATCGCCATCGAGGGTATCCACCAATCGATACTCCTGTGCATCCCCGGGGAGTTTGTCAAGAATCATATCGTTAACGGCTAACACGTCGGCATTCTTGGGCGTGAGGATTATCCGCTCTGCGAAGTAATTGTCAGGTTGGTGTCCCTCGTTGAAATCCGCGTATACGGTCTCAATCAAGCGCGAAAGTCTTGATGACCGGGCGACCTGGTCGCCCATCCCATGACCCGCTCCTTCATGGTGTTGGCCACCGTCTAACAGCATGTCCCGCGGTATCTCGACAAAGTCCCTGTCTAGATCAGGAGACGTGTCATGTCTTCCATCTCCAATGCGCACTAGGTAGTCCGCAAACGCTTGAACCTGCTCAGATGTTTGGTCGTCAATTGCGGTCTGAACTCTCATATTCGTAGTAAATCGCAAGGTCTCGAAGTGTTTCCACAGTGATGATCTCTTCAGCGAAGCCGCTATAACCTCAGCAAGACCTGCGCGGGGAATAACTGGAAGGGTCTGGCGGAAATCACCCGATAGAAGCATCGTCACACCGCCGAAGGGCATATCGTTCTTCAGCAAGTCTTGAAGCGTGCGATCCACAGCTTCATATTGGAAGCGATGTGTCATGGGTGCTTCATCCCAAACAATAAGGCTTGTTCGCTTCAGTAATGCAGCTTCGAAAGACCGAACACCAATGTTGCAAGTTGATGTTTCATCAGGATCCAACGGGAGGCGAAACGTCGTATGGGCTGTGCAACCGTCAGTAAGAAGTTGCGCTGCTATGCCGCTTCCTGCAACAGCAAGAGCAATACGCCCGGTACGACGTACAGAAGCACGGATGGTATCGAGCAGAACTGATTTACCTGTGCCTCCTGGTCCGTCAACGAAGAAGAGCTTGCCAGAGAGATGCGGAACAGACGGATTAGACCCACCTGAAGCCACGGCAGCCATCACCTTGTCAAACACCATTCGTTGATCAGCGTTTAGTGAAGCCAAATTCTCAGCTCTGCGGTCCATATCGTCGGCTTCGTAAGAAGTTTCGCTGGCGATAAGTTGGCTCGCGTTTCGGTCAGCGACGTCATCTACGGTTTCGACATCTCCGAAGGCCGAGAATTGCGGAAGAGACTTCTGGTACGTCAGCAGCGACTGGTCGTTTGATGCCAAGTGAGAGTTGACATCTTGCAGAGTCAAGTAAAGAGCACGACGGTAAACGCGACTGTTCTCCTCCACCACAGTAGGATCTTGGATAATATCAAGGGCACGGTTTTCTGCGACGGGTCTTTGGTTGTGTGCTTGTATCTCCTCGGGTAAATAATCTTCTATCAACGCCGGTAGATGGGTAGACCACAACTCCGCAGGAGAAGCAGGGTCGCAGTAGACCAACAGAACTGCGAAGAGGTGCCTTAGCTGCCCAGCCATCTGGAACAAAGTAGCCTCACTGAGGCAGCGATGGTTTTCTTCGTCAGATTCATGAAGGCCCATCGCTAAAGTAGCAGCTTTGTACGATCCATACACTTCTCCGTCAACCGTTCATAAATCTTCGAAAGAGCGGGGTCCCCGTCGGTAGCACAGTAGGAGTCGAATGTAATACCGGTTTGTATCCCGCGGCAAAACCGAGATCAATCGGCCAATGGCCTTGTCAGCGCCTAACGCACGCGTTTTCCAGCGGAACCGCAAGCCAATCTTCTCCCACACGAGGCCTGTGCATTTCGTGGTAGAGAAGCCCGCGAGCCGTATAACCTTCAGGGAAATCACCATCACACAGCTAAAAAAAAAGAGCTGTCAGCATCGTGAACTGGTTGCGCTCGAGTACTTCTTCAATTCGGGAGTCGGTAGGGTAGACGACTAATTGTCCACCATCTTCATGGACAGGTAGTCTGTGGACGTGGTAGGACTTCTTCTGCATGATGTACTTGAATATGGTCCAACATGCTTCGGGGGGCGACAAATACCGTGCATCCAGATACTGCTGAATTTCATCAACCGGCCTGTTATTCGTGCCGGTGTCATCGGCGGCTGACGCGTCACCATCTGTTCGTCGGGTCCGTAAGGCCACCGTCGCACGATCCTGGCCCTTGTAGACGTACTTGTAAAGGTACTTCACTGACTGGACCGTGGAGCATATCTCGACGTTGATATGGCAATTATACTTTTGACAAAGGTATGGATTGTACGGCACGACCCAACAATTGTCAACCACAACAGCCTCCCGCCTGGTCTTGGGGCCATTTCGACGCGGTTTTCTAATCTTCTTAGACACATATCGAAAGGAAGAAGGCCGTTGCGGTCCTCCAGGTGTGGCGGGGTCGATGGGTTCGGGTCCGCGGCGCCGATACACAGGGTAGCCATCTCCATCAACACGGGTCTCGTCGACAAAAGCCTTAGGGAATCGCTTGGAACATTTTCCGTCCTCACCACTACAGGAGGTGTTACTACCTTCACCACAGGGACCATGGATCATGCACGTGGAGATAGTCTCATACAACTCGGGGTAGGCCTCCCGATCCGGGATCTCCGCACAAACAAATCTGTCGTAATCAGCAGAAGTTCTGGGCTTTGATTCACCTTTTAGAATGGCTAACACGTGCGCGTGCGGCAGACCTCGCTTCTGGAATTCGATCACGTAAACGTAAACCTGCATATCGCCAAACACTCGGTTGGTGGTGATATCCTCCAAAATTGCCTTCAGCTTCAAGTTGAACACGCGCGCCACGATGTCAGGGCGGTCAAAAGCGGTTTGGCCAGGCAGTAAGTTATTCTGGATTTCGGGCCACTTCGGATTGGTCGTCGCCGTGATGAACAGATCGTGTTTCCCGAACTGTCGAACGATGGCCATCGAGTCGTAGTACTGCTGGCGCATGTAACGCACCCCACCCGGAAATTTGTACGACAGGATGGTGTGGATTCCAGTGTCGTGTAAGTCTGGAACTTGTCGCACCAAAGCATGGTCCGCCAGCATCATGTCCTGTAACCCGGAAAAAAATTCACGTCTGTAGAGGTGCTGGGTATTCAACCGACGTTGGAAGAAGAGCCTCTGCTCAATGATCTTGGCAGCTTGATCCACGCACCACTGTTGCATCAGCTCCCAGATCGATGCAGCAGAGAGTACTCGACATCTTCACGCTTCATGTACAGCCGATACGCAGTGTGTTCTCGAAGGCTGACTTTTGCGTTGTATTTCCGGCGAACTCCATCGACGTACCGAGCATGTGTAGACCACCCTTCTTCACCACGTAAGTAGATGAGCGGGTACTGGAGAGGATCATACAGCGGGTGAGTCTCAAAAATGCGCCGTAAGCCACCACTACGGTTGTGCAGTACCACATCGAGCCTCGAAATAACTGGGTCACCGTTGACCATTATCGCAGCCACCTCCTCAGCGGTAGGACGGTTGTAGCGTCTCGGATCAGTGTTTGGTTTTTCGAACAAAACCAAGCACATTTCCTGGCTGGAGTCTGCATGTTCCCGAGCGCTCCGATACGTCGCTGCGAGTGGGTTAACGTTGTTCAAAATCGTCTGGAGTTTCCCCAAAATTATAGGGTTCAACTCTGACGAAATTGCCGACCCACGCAGAGCGACCTGCTCCTCCGTACTACCATCGTAGAAGTAAATCTGTGCGAAAGCGGGGGCCGCACCATCTCGTGGAAGTAAATGACCGATGCGGTGATGCATCGACCCGTTGACCCGGAAAGTGTAAGGAGCATTCCCACGATTGATAGCAGAATCCTACTTGGCGCCGGTGGACGTGAATGCAAAAGCACTGTTGTATCCGCGAATCTTCTCGATAAATGACGGGGTCTTGAAGAACTGGCGGACACGTTCCCGGGGCGTGTTAGCGGGTTCTAGAGCGACATGACCGCGCAAGCAACATGCATTGGGCAGTTTCAATGGCCAGAGCGTAGTCCCGCAGTGAGGACAGCTGGGAACGCTCAGGAAGCGCATGCCGGGGAAAAGCCACAAAGTCGTTGAGTCCCCCCAGCGCGGCGTACCTCGGGACGCGGATACGCCTGCTCGTAGGCACAGGGGGCAGAGCGCGTAACGCAGTCGCTAGCTGCGCGTACGTGGGGAACCCCGATGTTTCATTTATCGGTGAAGGCGTTGCAGGGGATAAGTCGCGAAGCGCTTGGGCAAGTTGCGTATACGTTGGAAACCCCTCTGCGAAGGTGTCCTGCGACGGGGTATCCAGTGAGAGATTTCTCAGGGCGGCGTTTAGTTGGGCATACGATGGAAGACCGGGACTGGGGTTTTCCTGTGTTGGGACGTCGGGGGTCAGGTTTCTAAGCGCATCCGCTAGCTGAGCGTAAGTCAGGGAGCCGTTTTGTGTCAACTCTTGGGATGGTACATGGGGTGACAGGTTCCTTAGCGCAGCGGTCAGCTGGCCTGGAGTCGGAAATCCATCCTGAGTCCCCTCGGGGTGAGGCGATACAGCAGAAATATTCAGAACCGCCGCTGCAAGCTGCTCGCACGAATAGGGAGAGGTTGTCCAACGGGCCATGTTGACTGGTAGCGCATCAAAGCGATCCTGGACCTTGCGTGATTAAAGCTGCGCATCATCGGTACCCATTCCGTCCATGGGAGGTTGTAGGGCCGATTCGGCGACTCATCCGTCCGTATCTAGCCGTTGAATAGCAGCTCGACTCTCCAAGCACCTCTGAGCCCGACGGCGATTAGCGAGGCGGCGGCGTAGAGCGACAGGTTCCTCCCCAGGAGATGGGGTAACGTATCGACGGGAAAGCACAGCTAACGCTGCCCGAGTCAAAACCAGAACAGGTTCTTCATCGGCCGCGACCGAGGCAGACTCTTGAGCCTCGTTACGGCGACGAACTTGGCGTTGCTGGAGCCGCAAGCGTGCTCGCTGCCGGTCCGCTCTACGGCGCGATCTTAAGCTCCTTTCTTCAACCGCAGGAGGTGTTGCGTACCTAGCCTCCAGCTCGTTCCACTCGTTTTGACTGCTCATTGCGTGCTTCGATGCAAATGTCGAAATGAGCGGAGTTTGGTAAAGCTTGCCCGCCACATCACACTGGGCAAACCTGTGTATTGATGCACCGTTGTCACTAATCGTAGTTGAATAACGGGCGGAGTACGTAAATAAAAATGTTTAATAATCTTGGAAAATATACGTAAAACATTTTACAGTAACAGTAGAATCAGTATTATCAGTTTTATAATGTTTGCAATACTCTACAGTAAAAAAAATGTTCCGGAAAGGTCGCCATCGTCCTCCTCATCGTAGTCGCTGTATGTTTCCAAAACCATGGGCCCTTGTCCTCGTTGGTGTCGCTCTCGCTGCCTTCCGCGTCAGAACCAAACATCTCGCGAGAAGACAGCCGCTGGCGGAGGTGCGCTATGGATGAATATCATCACTTATCCGACCTTACTTAATTTTAATATGGGCAAAAACGACCAGTCATCTATTTTACATTATAAACAACCAATCAAATGTATTCTATGTAAGTGTTTTGACCAATCAATACGGCAACGGTTATGTCGGTCCTCTAAGCCAGCATTCCGACTTATCGGGTCGGAGGGACACGAAAAATATGTATATCTCTACAAATTTCATGATGTGGGCGTATCACAAAGCATATTCTCATTTTATCCGACTTATCGGACCGGTGCAATCATTACAATACACGCAACAGCCTCTGCGAGAGATGCAATAAGAATTATTAATATTACTATTGCAGTAGATATTACAGAGCAAAACATAGCATACATCAATACAAATGTACATGTATTGCATTATTTAATACTCGCTAGCTACACACATGTACTGCGGCGGCCTACAGACCCGGCCGCCCTGTTGCTTGGCCTCCCGTCGCCCACCGCTCGCCACGTCCGCACTCGCTGACCGCCGCCTCTAGCTGCCGCTCCTCCAGCCGCAACTGCCTACACCCGCATCCTCCAGCCGCTTCCTCCTGCCGCTGCACTTGCCTCCGCACTCACCGCCACAACACTCGCTATCCGCCCGTCCGCTGCCTCTTGCCGCTGCTTTCAGCCGCCGCCTCCTGTCACTGCACTCGCCACCTCCCACTCGCCACTCCCTGCAGCCACCCTTCCTGGCCGCCGCCTTCTGTCGCTGCCGCCGCCTCGCCTCCTAGTCACCGCCTTCCTCACTGCTTGCTACTTTTTTAGAAGTGTAAATGTTCAATGTGGCCCACAACATCTAATGCATAAATGAATATATTTGTTGTGAGAGATACCGATTCGTGATGTACCATAGTTTTGATACAGGTTGGATAGTTCCTCCAGTCGGATATTTTATGGTATGGTAGCTTGGGGTTCACGCAAATCTTGGAGGAGGATCTCAATCACGTCCTCCGTACTACGATTTAACGTCGCCAAGTTGTTAATTGTGTCGCGACGGAGGTTGTCCGTCGTTCTGGTTAGCTCAAAGGGACGCTCAGCGTCGAGTTCCGATGTCTGAGGACGTTTAGCCATGGAGCTAGTTGCAAGGCAAAATTAATAGTGAGAGGTTTGAATAATTTCTAGCGTGTGGATAGTAGGAAACCGGAAAACGGTAAAACAGTATTTTCGTTTAATATGTTTGTTACTCCCGAACGAATTGCACAGACTGTCCAACCCATGTAGCATAAGATGGGCAGGTCTGTCCAGATCTTGAAACGTAATCATATATATATATTTATTGCAAGGGTTAATATGATTTTTTTTTAAACTGGTTGCTAACTTTGGCAAAATCAACCTGTAAAAATAGCCAGTAATCTTTGAATTTAGGCGATGGATCAGTTTGCCTGACCCGAAGTGGGTGAGTGAAATCAGTTCGGGATTACATGTTTAGAAAACTTTGAAACTGACATAAATTACTTTAAAACTGGTGCAAATCAGATTGAAACTGACGACGCACTGAAAAAATACGCGCAGAACCACCTGGAGAAAAAAATGAAGTGAAACTGGGTTATCAGTTTCAAGTGTGACACCGTAATCCAAAAATGTTGACGAAGTAATGCAACATGTGTTTGTGTCGAAAACACTGAATTACACACGGCCGTCTGGCTGTGTGGTTTACATAGGGGGCTCTAATAGTGCGATATTTGACCAGAAAGTACATCGACGTTAACTGGGAGAAACTGATATTATCCAATGAAATGTCTCTATACGCCTGACACGATTCGGCCAGTCTACTAAAAAAGTGGCCACAGTACCCCATAGTAAAAGTCGGGGAGATGGACCCACGATTATATATATGATGTATACCCCGCCCAGTATCTCCGCATCCGTGTCATATCTCCTTGCAATCTTTTGCAGTCGCGGTACTTCAATGTATCCCTCGCAGATACGGTGCCTGTAGCTCTTCCTGTCACCGTTTCGCACTTCCTTGTCACCGGCTGACTGCCCTTGCCGTCGTCGTACTCTTCGTCATGTCCCTCACTCGTCGGTCAGGTCAATTTTTACTGGGGCGCGGTGCTCCACTGATATTCCGTGCTTTTTCGGCATGAGGAGCACTGGGTGTCCACAAAGGTGTATTGTGTAGTGGTGGATGTAACGCTTGGCTACATTTACCGGTATTTTACACATAATTGCTATAAGGGGAGAGGCGCACACACCAGTTTTACACAGATTAAGGGGGGGGCATGTGTATTAAGGGGGGACATGTGTCGCGCACCTAAAACAACCGGGCGATTTCCATGTCGTCACGTCCTAGAAAAACCGTAGATCGTTCCAACAGGCATACACAAGTAATGGCCACTTGTATGATCGTACCAAAAATATATACACACAAAATGATTGCGAGAGTGGGGATAGTTAATGGATAGATTCTAATTTGTGACGACGTATCTACTGCATCGACTAGTACAAGGGGCTCGATCCATGAGCCAACAAAAGCTGTCGTTAGTGCTCGACACAGAGGATATATGTGCAAGATGCCGCTAGTGGAAATGCTTCATCACGGTTGAAGCATACCAAGCGAGAATCTACGTCAGCCGCAATGGTGTGGATTCCGTATCAACGTAGCCGGTATATACATGCAGAAATGCAGCGAAGGCGAGCGGTCTACATTTTATAATAATAGGACGTGGTTACATTTACGACAGGGTATCACATATTTTTTCGTCGAATGCACCGGTGAAGTGCGGTCTACATTTTATATTAATAAGACATGGTTACATGTACGACAGGACATCACACAAAGATTTAGTGTACGACTATCGTTTTGTAACATGCTCAAGGCACCCCTTTTGCATACAAATTGAAAGTACATGGACGTATGCATTATGAAGATGGGCAGTCTATATTATGTAATATCAGGACGGCATGATTGTTTCCATTTTTTAAAAGCTATAGTCGGACACTCGTTCCACATTGCAAAAATGTTTCATGTATGAAGATGGACAGTCTACATTTTTACTAAAAAGGATATCACGATTGCCTTCACTTTATAATAACATGACAACAAGATGTTCTTCTTCTTTTAATTTACAGAGCATTGTGTTATTGTGCGCACCACTCTTGACTTGTTACGGATATCACTGTATTTTTACTGCCGTCTACATTTCCGCGCCACGGGTCGCAGCACTTCCTTTACGGATGTAGCAGGTCGTCAAGGCTATAAATATTATAACAGCGCTACCAATATATTTTTTTATGCAGAGTCAATTCCCGTTGAATATTGGAGGAACAAGGCCTGATGCCGTTCGTGCTCCTATGACAAAGTTCGCTGGATTCACTTTGGATTTCCCACCGGCAGCTATTTTGCATTGCTAGTTTCTTGATTGTACTAATAGAGTTAATGAGCATTTGTACGTATAACAAATGGCTTTTGTCGCTGAAAAGCAATTTTGATAAATATCCGTCCTCTTGGATGGGGGAAGAGTGCGAATTAGCGCTTGGGTATTCTGAGCGCACTACGTTTATGTTATGAAAGATAACGTTAGTCTTTATTTCTATTGACGTGGGTAGATGGGAGGCACAGTCGCCCACGTACTGCGTGATGTCTTCATTGGGAACAACTTCCCCGGTCCACAGAGCTATCACCACTGTTCATCCCGCCTTCGCACACGGGCAGCCCCAGAACATGTTTTCCTATGTTTTTTCTATGTTGCTACTCCTCGATAGTAGTTTGCACGCATTGTTGGGTTCTCATCCTGGCTAAGATTGAGCTGCATGGTTGCAACTCTGTAGGCCACCCAGACCTGATAGTCGGTTAGTGCATAGCCATGGTGCCATAACAAAGCGGGTTCTTGACGTTGCGTCTCGCGATGTCACTCGCCTTGGTCTGCTGCATGCACTTGACGTCGGGTTACGCGGATAATGGATTACCTTTGGTCTCCGAGATATTTCTGAAGTGGCTGTTTCTTGAGATTTCGTAGAGCATGGTGGTTGGCAATCTCTGCTGGTACCTCCCAGGGAAAATGGCGAATTGAGGGGTGTGCGGTGAACACTAGATCTTGGTTTCGAGCGCAGGAATTGAGGATTCGGAGTTCCACCTCATACTCGTCGCCGGCCACGTTGTGACCAACACAGTGCCAATACATTACGTTATTCGCCTGTTGTAGTATAATACAACTCGTGATCGATTGATTCCCGGCTGCAGGCTTGCCTTTCATCATTCCGTCGCCGCAAGGGCTCCATTTGTAGACGCCTGATAGTTCAGGAGGATGTTTGAGTGTCAACTCTTGCGTGACCTGGACGCCGTTTGCTACCACCAAAGACGGCCCGTTAAGTAGCATCGTTACACCCATCGTTTCAATTTGGGTAGTGTGTGACAGCTATCCTCACTTGCCGGTATCGTAAACCCAAACCTAGAGGTCGTCGCACTTGTCCTATATATCCTTAAGTCTTCAAGGGAACAAGGTGCTATCCGGTTATACGGTTTACCTTTGAGCACCTGGTCGGCTCCACCGATGATCCACGTATTGTAATTCCACGAAAAATTAGGCCAGAACGCTCTCATCGCTGCTGTGATTCCTGCTCCTGACATGGGTGGTGGCTCGTAAAAAATCGACGCACAGGACGTGTTCATCACGCCAGCACCACATCCGTTCTGCATTATAATAGGCGCATGCAATAATGACGTTGTTGAAAAGATGCCCATCGTGATGAAAGGGCTCAATTTGGTGAAATCGACAGGACAAGGCGATGTATTGTGAATTCCGTCTAAATGTTAATATTCTGGGCGGTAAAACCAATCTTTCGATATCTCAACATACAAAATCCAAGTTACATCCAAATCACGCCACATGAAAACATATGTTTTTACATGTGGCCTCAACCAGGAATCGTACTTAGTAGGGATCTATAGCCAACAAGGGCTTTGCGCGATTGGCGAATATTGGGCTCTCCGGAGCCGGCCATCCAATTTTGACGAGAACTCGCGTACGCGACCAGTTCTGGACCACATTTGAGATGCCAAAGTGGCAATGAAGGATGACTCTTTGAGCGATGCAGGGCACACCTTACGACAGAGAAGCGTTCGTTCAGTACACTGGTGTATTTGCGTCGTAGCTGCGGGGCAGAAGTACGAGATAGGATGTTTTCAAGAATCAACCTTTCGTCGCCGCACAGTTCCGGGCCACCTCCAAAATACGGGGGCTAATAGTCAATAGCGACGCGTATGGCCTTATCTAGACTTACATATAGGGTCATTAACGCGACAAAAGTCTATTGACAAGGGTGTTCACCCCCTACATGGGTGAATACGCTTTCACAGCCCCAAATGTGCTCCCAGAGGTTCACCTAACACTCATTTATTGATCTACCCAACACCCTATCACCACTGTTTTCAAACCAAAACAGGTATGGAGAATTCTATAGCTATGTGGCTTCTGCTAGCAGGAAGGAAGCTTCATTAGAGTGATGAAGTTCTATATAGGTATAATTTAAACTACCGGTAACACACTGGGCGTGTCAGTGTCGAGGGTGTAGAGGAACAGGGGGGTTTCTACCTTGTCGAGAGACAACCGATTAGTTCAACATAAGGTTGACTACATGTAGGTCAGTTGTTAACTATGAAACTAACAGGAAATACACGCAAACTAGAGCTAGTAACCGAGCCATACTAGCCAGCCATTGCGTGTATAAGCTTTGCAATGTGAGGCGATATTGACGATGAACCCGTCTAACTCCACCAACATATTAGCTACATTAACAACACTAACAAGCAGTTAGCAAACCCGCGTGTCAACAATACAGTTTGTGTTTGTGCGAACACTAAGTGTAATAGTGGGCTAGTTGCTTTAACGTTTGCTGTAGGTAGAAAACCGGTTGTGCTTCTGCTCGTCGTAAATACTCTACTGGACGTTGCATGCCTTAATTTATACATTTTAATGTTCGACAGCACAAGCGGTAGCGCGATCTTACGCATTTTTGTGCAGTGGACGGCCGAGCGGGTATAGATCATCTCCCCCGCCACCCCGTGTGCCAGCTTTTAGTACGTCGTTCTCAGACTATACTGTTGCTTCAAAGAATGTGTCGTTCCACGGACACCGTCAGCCACATAGATGGAGCCGAAATCAAATCGCAGTTCGAAGGCCTGTCAGTTTTTTTGCTGAGTACATGCAGACACGAGTAGATATGACACTACCCTGATAAGTAGGAGCGCCCCATGTATGTATATATTCGGATGAACGAAATCGACTGATAATCACGTGCAAAAGGTCCTCGCCAAATCGCCCAAGCACTGTTGGTCCTCGTATTTCCTCCTTTCCAGATTTTACTCGACAAGTATCCTTTATTTCCTCGACAAGAACGCTAGGTGAGTACCGATTTTGGTATGGAAAGTTTATTATAATAATCGGTTTTAAAACTATTAAACAACATACGATATTCACGACGTTAGAAGACTCCTGTTGTCCGCCAACAGGAACCGCCAGCGGTACCTGAGTTACCAGCGATCCAGGGGCAACGATGGGGACGACGATGTTGATGACGATGGCGGTGGCAATTAGCAAGTGCCTGCCAATCCATCAGCCAGAGCAGTTGAGAGGGGAGGTACGGGTCGGAGTGCTCCCACGGGAACGGCCAGGGTAATGTCTCCGGTGACGCCAACACCACCCGTAGGAACAGTGGCACCGACAGTGGTGTACCACGAGTCGAGACGCGAATAGAAGTTGAGGCTTCCGAAGGTTAAGGGCCTGGACGAGTCAAAGCAGGCGGTGAAGAACGAACTCCGTCGCCAAGCCCGCGAGGTGTTCATCGCGGTGGTGGCTAGCTTAGAAAGGGGAGCCTTGCTGTAGTACGACACGGTTGAGGAAACTTTCCAGAGCCGGGGTGATCAGACGTTCAGGAACTTGAGCCAGCCGATGAAGGATCGGTGCATGGAGAAGCGTTCGAACCCGAAGGTGGTTGCACAGCCGCGGCAACGTCGGAAGCAGCGGGGAGAGCCCTACTGGAGTACGCACACAAACTACGGTAAATTGCAGCGAGCAACTCGGTCGACGAAGAATGGTTGATGGACGCGTTCGTGTCTGGCACGACCAACACGTGGTGCGCCACGCTGGTCCGGGGCCAACGACCTTCGACGTTGAACAAGGCCGTGAACGCGGCCTTGGACCAGGATGGCGTGTACGGAGAAGGCTACGGGGTTGGGCTGGGCATGGCGATGAAGGTTCAGGACGAGCGCACAGCGTCAACAACCGCCGTGCTGGTGTTGGCCCCGGATGTGACGAGAATGCTGCTCTCGGCCGGTCCGGGCTTAGGATCTGTAGCATCTGGGCACGACAACTTTGGATTGCCCCCCCTCGATACGACACAGAAAGGAGGCTCGTGGTGTCACGTGGAAACAGTACGGTTCAAGGCAGTAGCACGTGGAACGCCGTAGGTCCTACAGGCTATCGTCCGGTGCCAACAGAAGTGAATCCAAGAGGATGTGGAGCCAGTGTGGTAGCAAAGACCAACGATCATCCTTGTTGAGGTTAGGGCTCGTCACAGAGCGACCTCACACACCGTGTACTCTAAAATCTTATAGTAAAGAGTCACGGTTCATGTGACTCTATCATTTTATATTCAGGTCAGTCGATGGCTGGCTGACACACTTTTATATAGAGTCTTTGGCTACTATACGAAACTTAAGAGCAGCAAGAATAGCTTGCTGCTCGTCAATCTCACTTCTTCTTTTTCTTCCTTCAAGCCTTCAGTTTCTTCTCTCAGCGCATCCTGCAACATCAATAATCCTCAAGGACGCGTGCAACAGTCGGTACACAATCAACCGACGGATGGCGGTGGCAAACGTGGGCGACGGCCGAGGAGGGCGATGAAGATGGAAGGCCTGAACGGTGGCCCACACCGACAGCAGCAATGGCAGCGCGGCGGGAAGTACGGTGGGGGCAAGCCGCTACGGAGCAAGGAGGGTCGCATACGCAATTACCAGTGCTACCTGAATAAGAGGACGCAGCAGCAGCCGGCAAGGATAGCGATGACCAAGTCAGACGTCATTCTTTGTTTTTACTGTCACGAGTACGGACACTACTCACCCGACTGCGAACTCAAGCGAGCGGACATGGAAGGCAGCAGTCCGGTGGTGGATCAGAACGGTGACGCGAGCAATCAGGGCAGCAGCAGTTCAGGAAACGGCCAGCGAGCGTAGGGGTCCCAACCCTTCGACTCGCGTGGCAAGAATACGAACGGCACATTCTCGGCCCAGACAGGAGAGTCTAGTACAACAACGGCGCCCCAGGATGACAAAGCTGCGAGGTTCTGCGCGGAAGAATCCGAGCAGCGGGACGACGAGAGTATGGGTGAATACACGAGCAAGCGAGTGGCAGACGCGAGCAGCGTGTAGTAGTGGTGTAGCCACAGCGCTGATGAACGCAAAGCCCAAATGCTTCTTCGGCGGCGCGATCGCGGGGGCAGCGTACAGCAGGGCCTTCTTCACGGCGAGCAGGTGGATATCCGTGGGCTCTCGTATGTTGGCCAGTTCGTAGTCTAGGAAGTACCAGACAGCTAGTTCGTCTATCTGGTCGCGATGGTAGCCCGCGGGTCGCAGTAGCTCGTTTAGCACCGACGAGGCCTCGAGCACA
>QOKR01000916.1:0-18544 GCA_016880985.1 Phytophthora idaei
GCCTTGATAAAGTTACTCGTGCGAGCCACTTGCGGTTCAACAGCCAAGTAGTCCCTCGCTACCGTAGCTGTTCGTACAAACACTGCAGGGCATCAACTGCTGCTGCACCTTGCGTCAAGCACTGGACACATAAATATCTACAGCCACGACAACAGCGCTGTGACCTACAGAGGCTGCAGCAGACGCATTTTATTACCTAGTCAGCATGGTATGAGTAAGGTAAAGTGCCAGTTGTGGCAAGGTTTTGATTTTTTACCAATTAAAAACCTAAATTTCTTCGTTCTTCTCTGTGATTGATTAATCAAATATAGGATCAGTTGTTGGCACGCTTTGACTGGATGGTATGTGTTTTCAGAGGTCTCATAGAAACAAAGAGGGCATTCGGATTCAACGAGCACCACTCACAACAAGCATCACGATGGAGAAGGAGAGGTACGCCCAAGTGTACGTAGATCTTGCATTGGCGCGCGTCGCAGCAGGAGAGAAGAAGGCAGCGGTCGCGCGGACATCTGCGGCGCCTCTGCGCACGCTTTTTAGGCCTGTAAAGAGAGCTTCTGGCGACCGTCTCAGTGGCTCATTACGACCAGGACCGACGACTGCAATGCCAGCCGAGTTAGAGCAAGACCTGGTGGAGTGGATCGCTGCTATGCAGCGATGTGGCATGCCTGTCGGGCGTAAAGACATCATCGCTAGGGCCAGCACAATGCTCGCTGTAGCGGCAGGGCGGTCAATGCCTACCCGCACCACGCCGATGCGCATTCTGACTAGTGAATGGTACCGACGCTTTCTACAGCGTCATCCGTCTCTCTCAAACCGAATCGCGCAGTGCGTTGCGCGCGTACGCAACGCCGTGGACGGGGAGGGCGCCTCTATCCTCTTCAACACCGGCAAAACTGTTCATCGAGGTGAAGATCGATGACACGCGCATCTTTAACATGGACGAAACTTCGTTCATGCCAAAGACGGCTCGTCGAAAAGTTGTTGCTGTGCGTGGTTCTACGAACGTCTGGAGAAAAGAGACGAAACCAAGCTTTCACATGACAGTGGTAGGCGCCGTGAGTGCAGCCGGTGGTGCTTATTGTGGACAACAGTTCGACGCATATTGATGCAGGTACGCAATTATATTATTTACCTGTTCAAACAAATATTCTAAGATTTATTGATTTTCATGGGTTATTACTATGTAGAAGCAGCTGAGACGTGTGTTGAATATGAGATCTTGCTCGTGACATTGCCAGCAAATGCGACGCACTTGATCCAACCACTGGATGTGGCGCTATTTAAGCCATACAAAGACTGCGTACATGACCTAATGCTAGAGCGGCTGTGCTCCATCAACGATCCTGTCGTCAGAAAGACGAATGCTATAGAAATGGCGTGTACTGCCTACCGAAGGGCTCTCATCGACAAGCCCACAAGCGCTGTCAATGGCTTAAGAGAGTGCGGCATTTGGCCTCTTTCATTGGCGGAGCTCAGGGCTCGCTTGGCGTTGTATAAAGGTGGCGGTGTCAAGGGTGACATCGGTACAGCTGCGTGGTTAACCCACCGAGATGTTGTTCTCGAAGAAGTTGGCAAAGAGATTCTTATCCTTCCACCATTCGATGTAACCGGCAAGAAAAGGAAGCGCACGACGGTAGATGTCGCTGGACGTCTTGTTACGAGAGAGTTGTTGATGGCAGGTGCTTATGCGTAAGTTTTCTTAATCGTGCCACTAACTGGTCCGGCCTTAAATGGTAACAAATACACGCTTACCTTTGCATTAGCACAACTTTCTCTTACAATACGACTGAAGACAACAAAAATATGTATCATTCAGATTTTTAATAGCTCTTTACTGTAATTACACCCCGTACAATAACTTTCGCCGTATACAGTAAGTTTTGAAAAGGGTATCGAAACCGTGCCATAATTGGCATTTTACCTTACATGTATCTATGCTGAACCAATCATCGAAAGATCTGTTCCTTTGTAGTCCCAATGGGACTGTCCCATATAGGGATTGAGTTTTTTTGCGATTTAAAACGAATGAAATGTTCAAAATGTATATGACCGTATTTTATGTATTTCTTATGGGCGCATGTTGCTTGCTCCATACTGGAAAATATGTGACGGGCCTGGAGCTCCAGACGATCCCGATCGCTCCATACAATACCAGACTGTATCCCGGCTCGTTCGGGGGCAGCTAAGGAGGGCCCTCATTCGGAGAGCCCTCGTAATAGACAAGGCATCTGGGGAGTTAATAACTTTCTAAAAAAAATAGGTCCGGCACAATTACCCCAGTATGCCTTGTTCGGGTCAATAATGATGAACGATGACCCTAATAGAGCTGTTTGGGTCAAAACAAAGTTGACCCTTCAAAGCAAGCTTGGGTCACAGTTTACTCTTCTGCAAATAATAGGCTTATGTTACACAGGACAAGCCTATACATCTTGAATAAAAATAAGTATACAGTCGTTACCATCACCTTCCGCTCCTTTAGACTGCAAACAAGAACCCTTACCAAGAGCATTGGACTAGTGAGTGGTGTTGCTCGCATTTGATCAGACTTGCCTAGTCTGTCACTTGAGAACCAACGTCTGACTGTTATGATGCCTGGACACACGGGCTCTGACCAAGTTGCTCCAACCGACGGCACTCCCCATAACCAAGTTCATCGCTCTCATGAAGCTTTACTCTCCGACTCATTTTGGGCCACAAGTGCTGTTCGGAGCCAGCATGATACATATGCTGCTGCGTTTGCTTTACAGGGGCGCTCTGATGAAGACAGTGTGTCGTTTGTACATCTGGCAAATGACACCGAACTTGGAAGTGATTTTGTATCCGATTCGGGAAGCTGTAGAGATGGCATTGAGAATGACAGTGACAGTACGAGCTCTAAGGACAGTGATGATAGCAGCAACAGTGTTGGTGAAATGTGTGAGGAGTTCAACGTTACCAGTGAAGAGAAAGAGACTATGGAGTACGAATTCGATTTTCCTGACTGCAATTTGGATGTTGGCTCGATCTCACAACTTTCAGATGATGACTTTGAATGGTTGGACGATTCCCTTCTAGATTTGGTATGCGAACATCACCTCGAGCTAGTAGAAAAGGACAGCAGTGATGATTTCAGCAACAGTGAAACTACATCTGGAGGTGCACCTGATCTACAGGTTAGCAGTAACGAATCCAGTGTTGAAGAAGACATTTACATTATTCCTCCGCCTCCTGATAAGGCTTACGAATCTCATGATATAGCTGAGGCTACTGTTCGTGAATGGACATTACAGCACAATTACAATGTCTCCAGACGTCGAGTAGGGTATATACCTGGTACTAAGAAAATCTGGGCCAGAAACTATGAATGTGATCGTGCCGGTCGGCCAAGTGTACTCAGCATCTTACAGATAGTGAAAGACAGCGTACGGTGAGAGAATCAAAACGCAAGCAACTGTCTTATGCGATTAAACATTTTCGCTGTTTCCAAAGGAGACATTAGCGGCCCGTGGAAAATTGTTCATACTGGTAATAAAAGTGAAGTTCATAACCACCCGCCTTCAGATGATGTTCGAGTTCACGCGGCTCATAGACGTCGTGCGTCTATTATCCCTACGAGTTTGAACCAGTCAAGCTTGAGTGGTTTTATGGCTGGTCAAACTGCAGCTGGTGTTCCGGTGGCCGAAGTCCGTTCTTTTCTCCTACACAACGATTCAAATTCGCTTGTACTAGCTAAAGACATTGGCAACGCGAAACTGAAGGCTAGGCAAAAAGAAATGGCAACTCAAACACCCATCGAACCCCTGTTCAAGTTGTTAAGGCATCACAAGTTTTTCTATCGGTATGCTGTGAATCCCGAGACAAACGAATTGCTGTATCTGACATGGGTTCATCCCGCTGTCGTACGATTATATAACTTACATTGCGATGTTCTGATCATTGATGGGACATTCAAAACAAACAAGTACGATCTCCCTCTTGTTAACGTAATATCGATGACTGGGATGAATACGATACTTCCTGTAGCCCAGTGTTTTCTCCCAGGCCAAAAGGAAGTCGACTATGTCTGGTTTTCTGCAAATTTGCGGTTGTTGATGGAAGAAAATCAAATTCGGTATCCGTCTGTAATCCTTACAGATCTGGAGCTTGCCTGTGTCAACGCGTTAAGCAGTGTTTTCCCTACAATTCCATCTATGATCCGTAGATAGCATCTGAGCCAGAATGTTTTGGCGAAAGTGCGAAGTGTACTCGGCCAAGTTCGAATTGATAACCCACTATCACGGCAGGATAAATTCATAAACACTTGGGAAACAGACGTCTTCATGACGTACTTCTATAGGACTGTGAAATCTGAATCTGAGGAAACTTTCGTTTGAAACTGCTCACTTTTACAACAAATGTCACCAGTTGTAGCGTCATATTTGGAAGAGCAATGGTGGAAATACAAAACTAAAATTGTGCATTGTTGGACAAATCAGTATAAGCATTTTGGCTGTCGCGACACATCGGCAGTTGAAGGAACGCACGCTTAGTGCAAACGATGGTTTCATGATTGCAATGGAGATCTTTACACTGTTGTTAACAGATTGCTCCCGTGGTGGATTTCTGCCGCAAGTACTGTCAGTGAGCGAGCTGCCCGTGACTCCACTATTCTACCATACATTTTACAGAAGGGCCGATACACACAAGTGTCGAGAATTATAACTGTGTGGGCCCTTCGTGCAACTGACGCACTATGGAAAGAAGCTTTACAAATCAGTGCAGGACTAAGACCAACGCGGACGTGCACTGGCGTTTTTAGATCCGTGAATGGAAAACCTTGTGTCCATGAGCTTTTTGCCATTATTCGATCGAACGATGAATTGAAGTTGCTGCCAAACGCTTTTGATGTTCATTGGTGGATTTATCGTGATAGAATGAGTAGTTGGAAACCCCGGGTCAGAGAACCAGCAAGTCTACGACCTAGACGGCGACAAGCACGATCATACAAAGTTAATCACGGTGCTAATAGTACCGCACGTCTGCCTACTTTGGCCGAGCGAATTGATCTGAACCATCCAGCTCCTGCACCAACCTTTGCTCCAGGTTCAACCCCAGATTTCTTGACAAACTCTACAGCTCAAACAATTCACGGAGGAAGCTACAACTTCGTACGCAGCCAGCCTACCGCACGTCTGCCTACTTTGGCCGAGCGAATTGATCTCAACCATCCAGCTCTCCTATCTCCAGCCCCAGAAATGAGGAATGTTTCCAGTGGCGGGCACTGCGGTCACCAATACGCGAGGATACGATCCTAGTGATGCCCCACCTAGATTGTGGGGCTACGCAAATCGTAAACCGTGCTAGTGCTACTTTCAATATATAACCAAAAACGTACACGGTAGAAAATATGTTTACTTACAAAAAACCTTCAAGAATCATGCCAAAACTTTAAGTCTATTCAATATTGATCATCGTGTAAATCCAACAGATCTCACAGTTTTACTGACAAGTCTGGTATGATTCATTCAAAACATACGTAAAACTTGTACAGAGAAAAAAATATTCACGGATTCTATCAAAACTTATATAATTTATATTCGTGTAAATTCAACAGAACTCCCAGTCTCGTGCGATATCTTACTCTATTTCATTTGGCACGTATGTAAAATATGCCCTATTTAAAAATCATTGTAAAAATATGAAAGCTTTCAAAGATATATTTCTGACAATACTTCAAATATAAACAATCAAATATATTAAAAGGACTCTCTTTAAACCTTCAAAGGCTTACGTAAGAGTGTTTTAGGCGCCGGTGAGACTTTAAAGTCTCCTTCTTGTCGAACGTCTTGTTACAAACACGACAAAAAAAATGAGAGCAGTCACGCTGGTGGGCAATGCGCTCAGTACGCGTGTCAAAATTCGCAGTCTAACACAGGGCACACCGGAACTTGTAAAAGTGACACAACTGCGTCTCGTTATAGCGATAGCTGATTCCAGGGAGGGCAACATCCAAATAGCAGTACAACCGAATGTTGACAGAGTCATAAGCCATGTCACAGTGAGCTAGATCCCCTACAAATGAGAAGATCACCTTTTTGCATGACGACAATTTTTTCACTGTCCTTGTATGGTCGAACGATTATTCCATCCATAAGTAGCCAGTGTTGTCTGATCTTGAAGGGCGATCAAAACGATACCAGGTAACTCCTCATCATCTGCGTTGATTGTTTCAGAATCCAAAAAAGTCACGGTGGACTTGTTGTCTTGGACCACCCGGGAATAATTTGAGATAGACCCACGATCCAGGTCTAATGACCCAATTGTCGTTGTAGACGCTTGCATAGCGAGTGACCGCACTCTCGATTGTAGTTAGTATGTATGTTCTACCAGAAGTCGCAGTAGGGACAAACGCTTGCTGCCTGAACTCGTTCTGTGTCGTGCCATCCTGGAAAACAGTCGCCAACTCCTCGATGTCGTTTGCCTTGATTCGTATAGCATCAACTTCGTGCGCAGAAATGGCTTTCTTCACTAGTTGGTAGCCCTCTTCGTAGAGCTTCATCGCGACAATCAAAGTATGAAGTCACTTGTTAGACAGTATTATCAGCGTACCATCATAGTCTTATTCGCATCAGAGCTGAAGGTGCTCAAGCTACTATAATAGATTGTATCAAATCTTATCGCGCTCAAAATAAGGTTTGCACATTTTTCAAGCACACTGTCAAATTATAAGTTCCCCTTTGCGGAATTATTCTGAGTGACCCAAGTAACTACAAATGGGTCAACGTTGACCCAAACAGCTCTATTAGGGTCATCGTTGACTCAATTAACTCAACCTGGGTCATCATTGACCCAATTAACTCAAGGGTCATTATTAACTCGAACGCTCTGATTGTCGCCGTACAGTTTAGACATCATTTGCTGCGGAATACCAAGGTCCTTCAACATCTGTTGTGCCCACTTGATCTCCTTCGTGCATTTGTGTGCAGTAATTAGTTCCGCCGCACAGGTATCATCTGCAATGCTACCTTGCTTCTTGCTTTGCCAGTGCCACGCATTGCCATTGAGGCGGAGGGCCCAACCACTCACCGATTTGCTGGTTTCTGGGCACCCAGCATGGTCTGCGTCCACAACCCCATCGATGTTCACTCCATCCTTGCTAATTTCCCCATATCGATAAACCAATCCTATATCATCGGTGCTGCGCAGATACCGCATCACACGTTGTGCTTGCCGAAAGGTTTGCTTTGAAAAATTCGTCATCATCAATATCCATAAGATCTGTGTCGTCCTCGCACTGTTGGCCGACTGGTAGGTGTACACGGTTCACAGGCAGAGCCACAAAGTATGTGCGTTGGTAAATCGATATATTCTTCTAAGTATCGCTTGTTGATCAGAGCTCTCAAGTATGTGCGATTGGCAGCTATA
This sequence comes from Phytophthora idaei, assembly GCA_016880985.1. Lineage (NCBI taxonomy): Eukaryota > Oomycota > Peronosporomycetes > Peronosporales > Peronosporaceae > Phytophthora > Phytophthora idaei. The sequence continues at coordinate 7,384 of QOKR01000916.1, forward strand.
TCCTCATGAAAAACCACATCACGTCGCTCGATCAGGGTTTCTGTACATAAATTTAGTATACGAGGACCTAACGACGTCTTCGCGTAACCAAGAAATACTCCTGGGTCTGATCTCATGTCCAATTTGCTGCTACGCTTCTTCTTTGGGACGTAATGAAAGACCACTGATCCACACATGTAAATCACGCACTTGGGGCTTACTTCCATGCAATTTATCGAACGGAGTGGTCCAATTCAATGCCTTGGTCGCGCTCATGTTGTCCACTTCAACTACGTAGCCAAGTACTTCACCCCACAGGCACCATGGAAGTCCAGCTGCTTCCATCACCGCTCGCACCTTGCTGAATATAGTGCCATTTAACTTTTCAACTAAGCAGTTCTCTTCGGGCGTATACGCGTTTGTTGTCAGGAGTTTTATTCCGTGCGACTCAATGAAGGTAGTCAACTCGTTGTTATCTAACTCTTTCCCTTGGTCACACGAGAACATCTGAATCACATGCTGTTTTCCAATTGCCGTATCAAGTTGATCACATTCTGCGATGCCTCGCTCTTTTTCTTCGACAAGAAACACCACTTAATGCGGCAGGCTTCGTCTTGGACAAGTTGAAAGTATATGTTAACCCCTGGGTCTTCTCGCCAACAAGACAAACATCAGACATTAGACGTGCACAACACTCTTTCTGCCTTTTTCCTTGGTGTCCGTAGGATTTCCGTTTCTGCTTCGCACGCTGACAAGCGTGCAGCGAAATTCTCCCGTGAAATCGTTCAACTTGAGAGATCCATACCATCCACCATTTGCAACTGAACCATTTTCCTCATTGCTTCAATGTTCTGATGCGCAAACCGCATGTGCCACAACAGTAACTTGTTCTCCCTTAGAGATGACAACATCGTACAAAGGATATCTTGCAGCGTGGCAGGTGAAGCGTCCAACCAGTAATAGTCATACCTCTTCTTGAATCCCAACCTCACACTATTATACGTGTCGTTGGTAAAGTAGGTGATCCGATCTTCTGGATCTCGTGTATAAGGCGTGTCGGGGATCCAACCATCAAGCTCAAGAAGTTCTTGGATCAGGATATTAGTTGGACCATTCGGCGAATAGCGTGTGTCTTCCAAGCTCAGCACAAACCCAGCACCATCCGGATCCACTACATTCTTCATCCTTATTTAAACCAAGCCAATTCCATCGGCATTAGCACTAATTCCTTTCCAATCTTCAGTCTTTGTCATCTTCATCCATGCCATGTTGAAATGCGGAAAGACTTGTACACACGTGCACGTCACTTCCATTATCCAGCATCCACTCGTGATTGAACTCCGTTGACAAACAGGCTAAGTTTTGCGGGATTAAAACTTCTCGAAGTTTTCATGACTCCAATGACACTCAACTTCGTCCATCGACCCACGAACCCAACTTTGCGATTCTTTTTGCCCTTTGAGCTGTTCTGTTTGAACGGCTCACCTGCGTCAGTGTCATCCTCCTCCTCAATTTGGTTCTCCTTCATTTGTGCTTGTTCGGCGATGTACTTCCTACAATTTGCGCGGAGATGGCCCTTCTTGTGGCAATGATGACATTCACGCGTCTCCTTCCACACTCAGCCGCATGGGGCTTTCTTTCCTGGTTTAACTTTATCCTGCTTCTTGCTTTCCAAGGCGTCTATCCTTTCACCGAAGCAATTGTTTCGCTTTCCTATTTCTTTTTCGATTCGCCGTTCATCTCCGCGTCAGCTAGATTCATTTGAATCTCACCGCGCAAGGTGTTCAAGACCCTCTCGAGATTGGGAGGTTTGTCGTCTCGAATAAACATTCGTACGTCGTTGCGATGAGGCCTTTCTACTCCAGTCAAAACGATGCTTGCCATGTCTGCATCACTGATAGAATCGTTCATGTTGTCGAGTTGACGACGAAAATCTTCAAGGTATCCCAGGTACATATCCATGTGCTTCCCCTTTTCAAACCGTGCACCGTACAACTTGGCGCGAATCCGAATGCTGTTTGCGAAGTCTCGTTTCGTCTTATCCCGCTCGAACGCTGTCCACATATCGTTCAGGTGGGTGAACTTGCAGAGTTTCTTGGCCATCTCCCGAAGATGGCCAAATAACAACGCATCTCTCGCAAACAAGCTGACCCACATTCTCTTGTGCAGTCTGAACGGCTTGTCCGGCCCCGACTTAGACGACTGGCTGGCCGCCATCACCCTGATCTGGATGCCTTGACGCTGCTGGTCGTGATTGGCAGCATTAGCTCGATTTTGCTGGCCACGGTTGGCGCGGACCGGCATCCCACCGAATTCCATGGTACTTGCTCTTCAAATCTCACGGTCCACACACAAAGCGTTTTGGGCTCAATAACCTACGAGAATTCAGCTCGTAGCACTTCGTCTGTGTGAACAAGAATGGGAAGTAAGCTGCTGTTGCTTTGAGGGAAGTCGGATAATGATATTGTTGCTCAAGTGTTGTTGTAGGGGAAAGCATCGCAAGCCTAAAAAAAAACCGAGATGTCTTCTGACTATGTGGTACAGCTACTCATGAAGTCGCATGCAAGAGCAATTCGCAGAAACCCGCGGGTCCTTTTCAGCAGAACTCTCTTTCTCCATCATAGTCAACGGCATCGTGGTCAACCACAACTCCTTCACATATGGTACTCAACCATCACTCTCGTGCAGCAAACGAAGTGACCACTGACCGCAGTCAGAAGCTCGTGGATCCCACCTAAAACTCGTACGGTGATTGCGGGAACAGCGCTCCTGTCCGGCCCACACACGGCTGCTTTAACAACTGGAGTCGTTGACCGAAGCACAGCTCTGCCTTCCGTTTATTATGAACTTCATATCGAGGACGTTGATGAGGCTGCATACTACTTCCCACTCATATTTGACATATATCTGATGTCGGATGTCCCGAATGACGGTGTCGCTATAAAATAAGAACGGCACTGCATCAACAACATCGAATCGGAGTGCTGAGGGATTTTAATACCTATGTCCCTTCCTGGCGCGATGTAAAGCAGTTTATTAAAAGGCATCGACGTGAAAAGACAACAACAAAATTTGTCGGTGGTGCGGCACCATTGCTCATACCATTGCTCTTTTAAGAGCAATAGTGCCGCACCTACCAGCAACAAAAATGCTATCGTCAAGCTTTCATACTACTTCTCCGGTCCGATAAAAAAGTAATAGCTAGGTTTTTCTTTAAAACACCTCGCATGTTTGATTGGTCAATGTCCCTTGTGAGATTTCCGTGATTGGGTAAAATTTGTACATTGGAGGATTTATATGCAAACCGATTGGCTGTTATAAGCGTGAAAATGACTTAAATTACTTCTTGTGATATCTGGCTAGATTAAGCTCTTTTCCTCTTTCTTGTGAGTACTTTAAACTTTGATTCCGCTTAGTTATGACGGCAAAGCGAAACAAAAAATCCCCCCATAAACTGATAGCTTAAATGGTCGGCTATCGGCGTTAATGGCGAGAAAATGCGTTTAAAAAAAGTTCCGTGTGACGCTACGAGTGAAGAGCTTTAACATGTAAAACAAGGTCAATTACACTTCTATTGATGCAGTATACCGGAAATTATGGCTGGTTTTGAGAAATGTTAATTCTTTACCGGGCCAGACAAGTACTAACTAGTACACAATCCTCTCGACCGTGATATCCCAAATAGTGATACACTCTACACCTTTGCCAGTCCAAATCCGCAGCAGAGTAAAGCAAAGTAACCCCAAAAATGCAAAAAAATATTTCAGAAAATCGACTTTAGAGCAACATGGATTTAGTACAGAGCTAACTGGTGGTCAGTAGCAAATTCCCTTTGCCGGCACAATGCCAACACCACCCAAGCACGGCATCGCTGCCCATACAGGCGTGCTGGAGACACACAGAGATGGGCGGGACTGGGTGCTTGTTGCTGACCACAACGGCATTCCCGTAACCACTGCCCGTGTGATCATTGAGCGCGGGGGCGCTGACATCAAGCAGAGGGGGGGGGAGGGGGACACGCCGGAGATGAAGGCAGCCCTCGTTGAGTACCTCGAAGACAACTGCCAGTACACGCTCCCCCGGATGCAGGACATGCTCTTTTTTTACTTCGGGGTTGCGGTCAGCACCTCCACGATAAGCAAGAAGCTGTGTGACAACTGTACACCGTGAAGCAGGTACACGCATTTGTACATGGTTAATCTTCTGCAGTACTGTACTAAGTGCTCTCATATGATAATTAGGTTCGTGCTGAGCCCGAAACGTGTAACAACGCTGTAAACATCGAGAAGCGGAGGGTTTTGATGAAGCGTTACTTGCACCCGAGCGTAAGGGGTCTTTTATTGTGTATTACGATGAGACCAATTACAATATGTACTGTAAGCGCACGCATGGCCGTGCATTCATCGGACAGGACGCTGTTGTCAAGCTTCCACCCTCTAAAGGAACAAACCAGCTGCAATGCGCAGTCTCCCCCGAGGTAGATTTGGTGGACTAAGCTAAGCGAAGAGGCAGCATAAGAATGGAGGTCAACGCCGAGTTTGTGGACGCCGTGTACGAAGCGGTCAAGGCCCTCGAAATGTACCTCGACCAATTCTCCGGCAAGACGATTGACATCGTCTTAGGCAACGCACCTGCTCACCGCCAGACGGAGGCCCGCGTCACTGAGAGAGAGGACTTGGAGCTGTTGCGCTTGGGCCCTTACTCGCCCATGTGTAACCCGATAGAGGGGGTGCTCGTATATGATCCAACGGTAGCGGTTATTTTTAACGTGACAGGCTGCTTCAGCGTGTTGAAGGCCCGGATTAAGGCCTACCTAGCCTTGTGCCGCGATGGGATGCTGAGCTTTCCCAACGGCGAGAAGACTGAGGGAAGAATGCGGTTGGTCGAGAGAGCTGGTGAGCACTCGCTTGGTCAACAAGATGGCTCGCCACTGCGCGCTATCAGTGGCGGCTGCTATTCGTAGTGAGCCCATGGGGTATGGGACGTAGTTTTGCTCTGGACTAAATCCGTATTGGTTGACACTCATTTTTTTTAAATTTGGATTAAAAATAAATAAATACGGGAGTTACCACTTTGCTTTACACTGCTGCGGATTTGGACTGGCAAAGGTTTAGACAGGGATAGAAGGTGGGTTTCCCGAATCGGGAATCCCGATTATCGACGGTTTACAAACTCAGATCAAATATCCCTCCATCCTCTCGTTAGTGGTTAGTGATATGAAAATCTTTATTATCACTAATTGAAGGTAGTTAACTATGGAAATGAACCATATGAAGAAGGACAGCCAACGAAGTCCAGCACTGACTTTTGCTTGTTTGGTTGATCGACGAGTTCTCGGCGTGGTGGTGGCAGACCTGCAGCTGCTGTGCGCTGGACAGCTTATTGCGGGGGGTTGGGGAAAGAGTGGCCGACGGCATTGTGGCCTTGGTGTTGAGTTTGTTGAAGTGAGAGCGAAGCTGGTTGATGGGCCTCCTCCGCTTATCAAGCACAGCTAGCCATGGATTTACAAACGCATCCAGCGCGTACCCACAGTTACTAATTCGTGAAAACGAACCGCAGTGCTCGAGTCGCACCGTTCAAACCGCCCGGTCTGCATACAAGCTGAGCTCCAGTGGCCAGTGATCACATTGTACCATCAGTCTTGTACACTCTGGATTGTGATAGCTCCAGTTTGTGATAATATAGAGGTTCCCGAAGCTACCACACTGTATAATTTACTTAAGTACATATTATGCTCAGAAACACGGAGAAAACATGGACAGCACCTCATTTATTGAATTCAGTATAACCGACACACGAGAGAGGTGCAATTCTGCAAAGTCCGCTTACTCCTCCTCGACAAAGTCGTCAGCAGCCAGTTCACCGCTGTCCGTGATGACGACCTTCTTGCTTGGGGTACCGCTGGGCGAGCCCACGGCCTCAACAGCGTCCAATACGTCCATGCCCTTGATGACGCGGCCGAAGACGACGTGGCGACCGTCCAGCCACGAGGTCTTGACGGTGCAGATGAAGAACTGGCTGCCGTTAGTGTTGGCGCCCGAGTTGGCCATGCTGAGCGTACCCTTGCCGGCGTGTTTCCTGCACAAAACAACAGCGTCAGTACAATATCACCAGCTACAGTGGTGAAACCGAGAGGTTTAAAAATGTGGTCGTACAGCTTAAAGTTCTCGTCCGGGAACTTCTGGCCGTAGATGCTCTCGCCGCCCATTCCGTTGAAGTTGGTGAAGTCGCCGCCCTGCACCATGAAGTTGGGGATAATGCGGTGGAAGATGCTGTCCTTGTAGTGCAGCGGCTTGCCGCTGTTGCCCACGCCCTTCTCGCCCGTGCACAGTGCGCGGAAGTTCTCGACAGTCTTGGGTACTGTCTTTCCGTAGAGACCCATGACGATGCGACCAGCGGGCTCGCCGTCAATGCTCACGTCGAAGTAAACCTGGTTGGTCATCGTGGGGCCCTGGCTGGCCTGCACAACCAGCATCACCGCCGTCAGGCATAGCGCCAGGAGCGAGAACGTCCAATTAGCCATCTTTGCCTACTGCTGCTGTGGATTGATCACAGCAACAATGCGAATGGGGAGCCAAGTGGAGATCCTACACGTGTTGTTCTTACGTAAAAGATCTGACGTAATTACGGATGCCACGTACTGGTACACGGATGGTACATGGCTATATGATGTCTGCTTGAACATGTGCCAGTGCTTGAGCTTGTTCGGAGGAAAGCTGTATTAACCGCTATTTTAAGCGAACGTGGGCAATTTCTCCCGTGTGGCTGTGTCGGTTGGAGCACTGGTCAAGAAAAAGAGGTTAGCATAGCATACATAGCACTGCTGCTTGACGTGATCTGTAGTCGCCATGGATGACAAGATCCAGGATCCAGTGGTGCGCGCGTTGGCGGAGTACATCAAGACGACACAGTTCCAGCGCCAATTCGAGCAGTTTTTTCTGGATCATGCGCTCACCTTCACGGACGGCCTTGAACACGAGCTCGCTTATATGACCATCTACATTGAGTTCCAGCACATGTTCAACGAGCACATGAAGAGTGCGTAGAGAATTTTGTAGCGCATTTGTGTGTCTGTATTGATGGACATTCCTTGTAATGTCGTGGTAGTCTTCCTGACGCAGCAAGGAGTGACGGAGGACGAGTTTGCTGAGCACTGCCAAAAGGCAATGAAGATTGACCTGAAGGCGGAACAGTACCTCGAGATCGTGATCGCGTCCATGGACTACGACGCGTTTTACGGGCTGATGAAGTCGATGCGAGCACGTGCCTCGGTCGAGAACCATCGCGCTGATGCTAAAGACTGCGATACTACTTCGAAGACTTGTGGGAAACGCAAGAGCTCGGAGGGTAAGCTTAGCAAAGAAGAAGAGGGTCCGGAGGATGTCGAAGACGATGGAGGGGCAAAGGGGGCGAAGGCTACCAACAACGATGAGAAAGAGTCAGTAGGAACGGACAGCAAAGACAGCAAGTAGGCATTTCAAGGTGGAAAAACGACACTGTTGCTTGGTTGTGTTATGCAACTACCTACGTCAATTCAATTAGAGATGTGGCTAGTTCGGAATAAAAAGATGGAGAGGCTTTCTTTGACAGATTTCGCTTCACGATGCGCCTTCTTAGACGGAGTACCTGATGATGACAGCGATGATGGCAAGCACCGCAGCGAAACCAAACGCCTTGAGCAGCCGCATGTGCAGTCGAGAGAACGGGTACATGGCGATGCTTAGGATTAATTTCTTGGATGGAGTGTACGGCGCATAGCGCTGGGGCAGATCCAGCAGCCCGTTCTTGTAGATCACCGTCTTGTAGTGTGAGAAGGCCTCAAATCCGTAGTGGCCGTGGTAGGCTCCCATGCCAGAATTGCCGACGCCACCGAAAGGAACGTGCGCGTTTGAGAGCTGCATGAGCATGTCGTTCAACATCATGCTGCCCGCTGATGTCTCGTTCACTACACGCTCCTTATTCTTGCCATTAGAGCTGAAGTGATACAGCGCAAGCGGTTTCTCCCGCCCAGTAACAAAGTTAATAGGCTCGTCCAAATCGCCCGAAGCGTAGTAGTAAATTGGCAGCAAAGGGCCAAAAATCTCTTCGCTCATGGCAGCACTAGACACGAACGAGTCGAACTCTGTGCGGAAGTTGAGCAGCGTCGGTGAAATGAAGCGCTGCTTGTTGTCAGTATCGCCACCGTATGCCACGTGCTTACTGTCTCTGTCCAGCATGCGCACCAAGCGGTCGTACATGCGCTGGTTGATCACACGGCCGTAGCTGTCCGATTCCTTCACATTGGCACCTCCGTATTGCGCATCCAGTTCTCCTTCCAGCAGCTTCACAAACTGATCGCCCACCGTTGCGTCCACCAACAAGTAGTCCGGGCGGACGCATGTCTGTCCTCCGTTGACGAATGCCCCCCAAGCAATGCGTTTCGCAGCCAGCTTCAACTCCGCCGTGCTGTCAATAATGCACGGAGACTTGCCTCCCAACTCCAACACCGTCGGTGTCAGATATTGTGCCGCAGCTTGAGCCACAATCTTGCCCAGGAAGTTGCCACCCGTGGCGAAGATGAGGTCGTAGCGCTCTTGCAGCATCTTCTTCGTCTCCTCGACGCCGCCGTACACTACGCGCACGTATCGCTTGTCCATGTACTTGTCGAACAACTGGATCAGCACGTTGTTCAGGAAGCGTGTGGTGTCATCTCCCGGTAGACGCACGACGACGCAGTTGCCGGCTCCCAGAGCGGCTACCAGTGGCATCAGCAGCAGGTTTATCGGATAGTTCCACGTGCCGATGACGCAGACCACGCCCAGCGGCTCAGGCCGAATATAGGACAGGCCTGGTAGGTTGATAATGTTGGTAGGCTTGAGCTTGGGCTTGGACCAGTCGTCGACGTAGTCGATGAAGTCCTGAATCTCGGCTTTAAGCAGCGCAACCTCCGTGGCGAATAGCTCCAGCGGGTGTTTGTGTAAGTCCTTCCACACGGCCTCATTGATGACAGCCTCGTTCTCGTTCACGAGCCGCTGCAGCGCTCGAAGCAGTGACTTGCGGATCTTGAGGTCCTTGGTGGCGCCCGTGGCGAAGCTGGTGCGCAAGGCCGCCACGTCGGCATGTGTGTCCTGCTTGGACACGTCGGGCAGTGGTGGAACATCCGTGGTGGAGCCGTACATGTCGACGCTGGGGTTCACGTCCTGGACCGCGATGTAGCTGGCGGGGTTCTGTGGGGTTCCTGGCAGATCGGAAACTGGCATAACTGGAGCAACGACAACGTCGGGTTTCAAGGTAAAATTGCAACTGACGTTCACGGTACGGTCTCCGATTGGACACGTCGTGATCCGACCTATATACAGTAATCTGCCTCAATAAAGAACACCTGACCCGTATACAATTTGCTAGTTAAATGCGACATTACAGGTGGCTATTTTATGTGACTAGCGATTAATCACAAAGTAGACCGCATAATATGTTGAAGGTTATAAATTTTGTCGTGTTCTTTATTGAGGCAGATTACTGTATTTTCATAAGTGACCAGCAAGAAAACAAGTATAGATAGATTTTAATTGGCTATTAATCGAATGATTCGTTTATGCTGAAGAACATCAACCCAGTGCACGACTCCACAGAATGGTTGCGGCATGATCGAGGTGACATAATCGTCAGAAGATGACCTTCTACAGGCTACAGCTCGATCTCTAAGTTGCAAGCGATTATATTCCACTGCTAGAGTCTCACCTCGAGACGCTCTGTGCTTTCCCAGGTTGTTGTGCGTCTCCTGCGATTCTTCTGTTAAGCTTGCCTTCTCACCGATTCCGATGACTGAGGCCGGCTCGACATTTTTGCTCTTATTGCTTGCGAACCTGCCACTTTCACGCCAAAGCGCGTGTCCAGCTAGCACATTTCGATCCCTACTGGGTTGGCCGTTAACCCCAACATCTTGATTTGAAGGCCTTAAATTCAAGGTGTTGGGGTTAATGTGTGAGGCCTTCTTCGTTGGCGACTCACGGAGCTGAAGGTCTGGTTTCAAATGCTAACTCAACTCGACGGACTCCCTTACGCGGTTCTCGATTAGAACTGCACGTTATACCTGCGCTTGAATTGTTGGATACCAAAGCTGCTGTTCTCTCTCTCTCTCACTACATTCATCGAAATTCGCTCACTAACGGGTGGACCATCACCTTGGACGTTCTTCATCCAGTAATTCTCGAGTGTACTCTACCGTCACGGCACGCCTAGAAGGACTTGCAACGAGGCCAGATACGAGACCCAGGGAAGCAATCACTGCGACCTCCCCAGGCGCGGCAGCTTGGCCATAAAGTTGATCCTGGGAAGCAATCACCACGACCTCCCCAGCCGCGACAGCGAGGCCACAGGTGTGACCCTGGGAAGCACCCACCGCGACCCCTGTGCCACGGGGCGTGGTTCTCACCGACTTCCGTCGCAAGATCTTCATCCACATCGCCCGGCAGGTCTTCTTCGAGATGACGGTACGACTTGCAGTGGGGCCAATAGCGCGAGCCTCGGTAGCAGCCTCCATCACCGCGATGCCACCAGGCGTGATTTTCATCGCTCTCCGTCACAGCATCCTCGGGCTTTGCTATCTCTGAGGGTGTAGTAGGCTGTTCTTCATCCGCGAGGCGACGCAAATGCGCTCCTACCAAGTAAGCACGGTACGACGCCAGCGTATAAGCTAGCGTAGATGAATCAAGAGCACACCACATATTTTCTAGATATGATACCTTTCGTTTCATCAACGCTCAGCCCGTCCGTGTACGGCACGATGGAGGCAGCTCCTATCGCCACGACCAAAAGTATCAGCAGAGAAACCGCCTTCATCTTGACGTCGATTGTCCTGGCGGTCAAAAACACTTCTTCGACCCAGGTATATAGCACAATGAGAAGGATCGAGGGTCAACATGCCACCGTTAGGTGTTGATCGACTTTCCTGGCAAGTTCGAGTTTTTCTAATAGGCATGTAATGTCTAGGAACTAAAATTTAGTATTTGACTGCAAAGTGCGCCAAAACTTGTATTTTTGCAAAACAAACGGCACTACACTCATCGACAACGGTACGCTACAGCTCAGTCAACCTCCTGCATCCCGCGTGAAGCTGTTGCGATGAACTCATCTCGTTCACTCCTCCGATCGAAGCTTGCGGTACGCCTTCTGAGAGGTGGCCTTTGCATCAGCATTTGCG
>QOKR01000917.1:0-18528 GCA_016880985.1 Phytophthora idaei
CAGCGCAACCGCCAATAGCCCCACCAGGACCATCAGACGACAAGTCGAAGACATGACGGTGTACGTTGACGAGTTCCGGGTGTTTGCAGCGTTATTATGCATTGCGTGCAGTGTCTTGACATTTATGATAAGTAAATACTTGCACGAGCGAGTAGTAATGTACGAAGTTGCAGGGGGTTTCTGCTTCTCTTCAGTAGTGTTATGGGGTTACTGCACCATGTAACTCCTGATCACGAACCGACGTGACCACTTGGGCTTATTACTAAGACTCTTTATTTCACCATGGCGACGCCGCTCTCCATCGAAGCTTACAAGCGCAAGCAAAATGTGCTGGCAGCCAAGGCGCAAAAGCGCCGGGCTAGCACTTCCTGTAACCACACAAACTCGAGATCGAAAGAGTCGTACACCCCGGACCAACGACGATATCTAGATGCCTGCGTCGAGAAACAAGCGGATCCAGACCCAAGGCTGTTGGCTGCATTACGGGAGGCACGATTCGTGCTCAAACTTGATCGCTTTGGGGAGGAAGAGGTGAGCGGTGGATGATATCTTCACTTGAACCACGTGTTGTTATTGAGGTTTTGTGTTTGCGTCGAGATAGCTCTTTTTCAACATGGAGTTCCTTCAGAAAGCGAAGACCTGCGCGCACATCAGCCTCTCACTTGGATCTGTGACGATCAACCGAGGTGCGCTGTTGCGTACGGAAGCGTCCAAATATCGTACTGCTCCTAGTAACAATTGTTTGTGCAACATTGTAGACTTGCGGACCAAATTTGACCGTCTGGGGCTCAAAAGAGCGTATGCGTATGAAAATGAAGGAGCAGCAGTCGTTGTGAGGTGAGCAGTCATAAGTATGCCTATTCTTACATGGATGACTTCATAGATCCTCACTTTTGTAATCTGTGCGTTAGGTCGGCCTGTGCATCGGCCAACAAGGCACCAAGTTTGGTGCGTTTCCACCTTATTGGGGTGAAAATATCTTCTAAGGTTGTGCCACTTCTATCCAAAGTACGTCTATAAGGAGCAACAAGGGAATTTACTTTTTTTTCATTGACGAGTTTATTATGTTTCGATAGGCACTTTTCCACTGCCACCAACTTGAAGACGTCAGCCTTAACGGGTCGAACTTGGGTGACGATGGGTTAGAGGGTACAATCTAAACTCGAATACTTTTATTTCCGCTTTTCAGTTCTCTCATTCTATTATCATTTGTCAATGATACAGCGATAGCGATAGCGCTCGGAAAGTGTCCGGAACTGCACTTGATCTCCTTGGCGGGATGCGGCATAACCGACAAGGCAAAAGATCATATTGCCAAAATCATCGCCGTAAGAGTGTCATTTCATCAGTTTGACTGTTTTAATAAAGCTTACCTGTGCAATCGATGTGGATGTGGCCAGCTTCACGGGGTGATTAAGGACGAATCGATATGGAGCTCAAGCCTGCGTGGTGAAGCCCCACCATCCCCTTCATCGCCCGATCTACTGATCAATTTATCACGCAACAATCTCGGTGATGAGACTGCTGAAGCGATCTGTGACGCGCTTCACAACGACAAGTGGTTGCTCGGTAAGTCTGCTTGGAACAACCTTATCGAACACATCACTCACTATCGGATGTTTAGGACTGAACCTTGGAGGGAACCACCTCTCACAACAAGGAACGGAGTTGTTTATCGATACGCTGAGCAAGCGCAACCAGACCTTAGCTGTTCTTGCTCTTGCCAACATGAAAAATCCAGGTACAGATCAAAAGCAATCTCACGTCCAAAGCTTTACTAAGAGTTTAGCCAAATGGCACGGCTGCTAACATAGCGTTCATTGTTTGTTATCAAAGTGGGAAGAAGTACACTCGCCACACTGGAGACCCTACTGCATGGACGCAATCGCTATCTTCAGCAAGTGGCCACGGAGTCACGCGATAAACGGATGGCACTTGGTGGTTTGCTCCTTGAGTGGGGTCTTGACAAAGAAGCAGTGGTCGAAATCTGCTATCTGGAAACACTTGGAAAAGATGCGACAGCAAAACGTATCAGCACGACTAGAGTGGCATCTAAGAAAGTCGCTTTGGTATCTCCAAAAGATCGAACTGATCGCATTCATCCTCGGACGACTGCCGGTAGCAACAACGACACCCGTGGATCTCACCAAGACAATAACAGCATCAACGACAATTCGGAGGAAGAAGATGGAGATGAAAACAACGATGAAGTAGCTTCTTCGATAGCTGGCAGTCACGTTAAAACGGTGCGTGTAAACCGGGAGAGTGCAGACCAAGCAAATACTAACAGGTGTTTATTGCACGACAGATCGAGTATCTTATCGAACGATTGAGTTCTCTTGAGGCAGAGAAAAGAAACATGCAAGAGTACGTGAATAAGGTCGAGGTAAGGCTCACCTACATAACGTGCCGATACTTTTAATGAATAGTCACGTGTAGTTTCAGCAAACTGACTAGTCTTATATTGAACAGGCTGAAAACCGGCAGCTTCGAGTGGAGTTGGACGCCCGAACAAAATCAATCCCAGCATCAGGAATCTCTCCTATCGAAGCACAGATCATTGCGCAACTAGAAACCTCGATCAGTTCGCTCGCCGAGCAAGTTGAATTCATGGAGCACGAGAAGCTGCAGCAACCGCCATCTTCATAAAATGCCAATGATTTTTATCCAGCTACAGTACTGTAGCGTATGAACGATATTGAACAGTGTTTGCGCCCTTGACACGTTTTGTATTGCTCTAGGCTCAGCTACTGTATGCTATTGGCGGCATAACTCAATTGATTATATAGTATGATTCGCAAAAAAAATGCTAAGCAAGATCAACAAATCAGCAACGAGAGTGGGGATAAAGATCACAATGCAGGCTTGCTTTTTAGTGGTCTTCTCACGCTACGCGGGCTCGCAGAGTTTCCACTTCACATGTCAAACTAGACAACCATATGTGTTTTTCTTCTCTTTCACCCGGCGATTGTTGGGTTATTTGGTCCGATATTACAATTAATTGCAAATCTAGCCTTCACTAACAAGCAACCTTCGCGCCACCTCCGGAAAGATCCTTAGTCCAGGGGGAAAACCCACAACGCAAAGGAAGGAAGCGGTAGAAGCAGCATGAAGGAGACTGCGCAGATCCCCGTGCCGGCCAAGGACCCTGCGGCCAAGGACGACAAGGCACCAGACGCCGCCAAGTCCGCCAGCCCGACAGAGGACGCGCCTGCCGAGGAGGAGCTCGTACGTATTGGCACAAACAAGATGCGTATCTTGGTTCGTATTAATTTTTGTTTTCATATTCCTAGTCGGAGGAGGACCGCAAGCTCAAGGAGGACCTGGATACAGCCGTGGCCCGCGTATGCGGCCCACAAGAGGAGGTTGGCGTCAAAAAGCTGGCGCTGGAGCTGCTGCGCCGCGAGATCCGCACGGCCACATCGTCAATGACGTCGGTGCCCAAGCCTTTGAAGTTCTTGCGGCCGTCCTACGACGACCTGAAGGCGGCCTACGAGACGATCCAGGACGGCGAGGCCAAGAGGCTCATGGCCGACGTGCTGGCCGTGCTGGCCATGACTATGGCCAAGGAAGGTTCGCGTGAGAGCCTCAAGTTCAAACTACTGGGCAACAGCACGGACCTCGGCTCATGGGGCCACGAGTTCGTGCGCTCGCTGGCCGGAGAAGTCGGCGAGGAGTACAACGCCCGCCTCACGGCCGAGAACGCCGTGGATCCGGACGTGCGGGACCTGCTGGAGATCGTGGACGCCATCGTGCCGTTCCACATGCAGCACAACGCGGAGCCCGAGGCTATTGACATTCTCATTGAAGTACAGCAGCTGGCCACGTTGCTGAAGAGTCCGGATATCGACGAGAAGAACTACCAGCGAGTGTGTCTGTACCTTTTGGCCTGCGCCGACTTCATGTCGGACGCCGATGACCTCGTGAACTTGTTAAACACCGCGTACTCGCTGTTCCTGCGTCTCGAGCAGTACCCAGACGCGCTCCGTGTGGCTCTTCGTGTCGGCAACGACGACTTTGTGACGGAAGTGTTCCAGAAGTGCAAGGACGACGTTGTGCGGAACCAAATGGGCTACATCTTGGGCCGTCAGCGCTGCTTCTACGAGGACGAGAGCGAGGCGTCGGTCAATGAGATTATCGGCAATTCGGACTTGAGCGACAAGTACCTCGCGCTGGCCCGTGATCTCGATGTGATGGAGGCCAAGACCCCAGAGGATATTTACAAGTCGCACTTGTCAGAGACGGCCAGTGTGGGTCGCGGCCGCGACTCTGGCTCGCAGCCTGCCGACTCGGCCCGTGCCAACTTGGCCTCGACGTTTGTGAACGCTCTGGTGAACGCTGGCTACGGAACGGATAAGCTGATGACGCCGGAGGGGAACACGTGGCTGTACAAGAACAAGAAGCACGGCATGATGAGCGCTGCTGCGTCGCTGGGTATGATCATGCTCTGGAACGTGGAAGAAGGCATCACGCAGATTGATAAGTACCTTTACTCTGGCGACGAGTACGTTAAGGCCGGCGCTATCCTCGGTGTTGGCGTGGTTAGCGCTGGTATCCGCAATGACTGCGACCCTGCCCTTGCTTTGCTGTCGGAGCATATTGACTCGGGCAACTGCTCTATCCGCTGCGCTTCCTGCTTGGGTCTGGGCATTGCGTACGCGGGTTCGGCCCGTGAGGATGTGTCGGAGCTACTGATTCCGGTGGTGTCGCACGCGGACGAGAATGCTGACATCCAGGAAGTGTCGTACGCTGCCCTGGCCCTTGGAATGGTTGAAGTGGGCACTTGCGATGAAGAAGCGGGAAGTGTTCTGATGCAGAGATTGATGGAGAGCTCAGACGCAGAGCTGGACTCGTCCTGCGCTCGCTTCCTCGCTCTTGGCCTGGGTCTGCTGTATCTTGGGTACGTGACATCCTATTAGCAAGTAGGAATTGAGTATCTAATGAGTGCTTATGTTGTGGATTCGTAGCCGTCAGGAGCGCGTGGAGGCCATGCTGGAAGCTGCTAAGACCATCGAGCACAAGATGTCCAAGTACCTGGCTATCACGTTGGAGACGTGTGCGTACGCTGGCTCGGGTAACGTGCTGAAGGTGCAGCAGCTTCTGCGCACCTGCGCCGAGCACATTGAGGACCCTATCGAGGCGCAGCACCAGAGTGTTGCTGTGCTCGGTATTGCTCTGATCACGATGGGAGAAAACATCGGCAGTGAGATGGCCATGCGCTCGTTTGACCACTTGCTGCAGTACGGAGAAGTGGCGGTGAGGCGCGCTGTGCCTCTAGCGTTTGCTCTGCTGAGCGTGTCCAACCCAGAGTACGCTCTGATTGATACGCTGTCGCGTCTTACACACGATGCGGACTCGGGTGTCGCTCAGAACGCCATCCTCGCGCTTGGACTCGTTGCTGCCGGAACGAACAACTCGCGGGTGGCTGGTCTGCTGCGTCAGTTGTCGGAATTCTACAGTCGCGAGGCCAACCACCTCTTCGTCGTCCGTATCGCACAAGGTTTACTGCACATGGGCAAGGGCCTGATGACTCTGCACCCGTTCCACTCAGACCGGTTGATCATGTCTCGTGTGGCTGTGAGCGGCCTGCTGACGATCCTGCACGCGTCACTAGATATGGAGCACACGATGCTGGATACTTCCCACTACATTCTTTACTGCATTGCCACAGCAATGCAGCCCCGTATGCTGATCACGCTGGACGAGGAGCTGAACCCGCTTCCCGTTTCCGTCCGAGTCGGCCAGGCGGTACGTTTTGTTCCTGTTAGTATGGAGTGGTGTTTGTACTTATGCTGGTTTGTTGTGTTGCTCTTTAGGTTGAGATCGTGGGCCAAGCTGGTCGGCCGAAGTCTATCACAGGGTTCCAGACGCACACGACACCTGTGCTGCTGAACGTCAAGGACCGCGCAGAGCTCGCGACTGAAGAGTACCTCCCGCTCACGAACGTGCTAGAAGGCGTCGTTATCCTCCGAAAGAACCCGGACTACGAGCCGGAGACTTAAGCGAGGAGTGAAAGAGGAGGAAGGAAGGGCCGGCCAAACGAAAGGAGGGCGCTGATCTGTCCTGCCTCCTCTGGCTAGCGGCGATAAACCATGCCAATACACAAAATACCTTTAACGCGCACACTACACTTGATATTATTGTCTGCTACAGGACTGTTTCGTTGTGTCTCTTCAGTGTAGGCTGCCCAAAGACGTCTTTGCTATAATCCGAGAAGGGAATAATGGACACGGCGTACCTGTCTGGATCGTCGGGTATGATGGCTGCGGCCACGGGAGGAGGACCAACTGTCCCCAAACGCAGCGAGGGGAACGTGTCGCTTGGATTGTTCAGTAAGATCGCTGCAGCCCGCAAGGAAAACCTCTCGAGTTCCGTACGTTTTGCTAGTAAATGGCTTCATTGTTGTTTTGCTTGGCGATTGATATCGCTTTTATGCAGAGTAAGGCAGTCGCTGGAGACTTGGGACCACCAGGACGGAGCTTTGAAAAGAAAGCGATGACAGGGACAAGTAATTTCCCAGAACTCAATGATCCTAGTGGTGTGGTTACTGCTTTGGTTAGAGGCGAATAAGTGATTTCATCTAACTACTGGCTTCCGTAGCGCGCAATCCAGCTCTACGGACGCCAGGAATTCACGAGCGAAAGACAAGTTCGCGCCCCCCCTACTCTCAAAATGTATGGACAAAGCAAAACATGCCTGAAGAGCCATCACGAGCACCGGGTTCCCAAGCTCCTGTCAACAGCACAATTTTCAGTGCACCAGGGACGAACCGAGCGGTTTCTGCTCAACCACAGTACTCAATACCTGTGGGAATCGTGTCACCATCCAGTCGAAGGCGGCATGTTCTGCCTCCACATCAGCAGCTTTATCACCAACGGCGGTCCACAGCTGACTCGGTGAGGATGTTAGGAAACCCTAAGCTCGCAATGTTAGCACTGATTGATTTATAATTCGTGGCGATTCAGCCTGCAGAGTTGCTAAAAAGTGATCGAGAGATGCCCATCAACGAGTCACCAACGCGACCTGCCACTGCAAGCGAAGTATGCATACGCTTTATCAAGTCCCGTTTACTTACTTGTGGCCAACAAGACTAACCAGCACAACTGACATCGTCAGATCCTAGACACCCGGTATCCAGGATATCAGGGCAATGTACGAGGCTACGTCAGGTACGAAGGAATGCTGTTAGTGCATGATATGGGGCCCTCACCCTCTGCATACTAGGAGGACACCTGAAGTCTTAGCAACCTCATTAGATTCGTCGATTCCTGTAAGTTAGAACTTTTGATGTGCACACTGTTACGAACTCTATTATAACGAGTCCCTTTTATCGTTTTATGAATGACAGGCACATAATTGGCTTCGTCACGGAGAACTGAATTCGTTCCAGACAAGGACTGCTGATCTCCAAACTGGAGATGGTCGTAATAAGACACGGGCAGACGCAGCATTTGCTAATGACATGAAGTATGCTGGGGCTGGAGAGCATCCCGTCAATGCTCCGAACCAAGAGGTACGAAGAAAACGACGAATATTACGGAAGAAAATGGTATGGCCGCTGACCTGACGAAGGATAGGTGCACTTTGCAGTGACTGCGGAGATTCCAGGCGTGCCGATCGTCTATCGGAATCAAAAGGTATCCCCATTAAGTGCTCATTGAATAGTGTTCTAATCAGTTTTCAATCTCTGTCGCGTGTCAGACAAAAGCATCGAATCCCGAGCGGTTAAATCTCGACCGTCGCAAACTGCCCGTGATCCCTCTTCTTGAAGGCGAGCAAATTCTCCGCCTTCTCAATCTTCAAAACAATGTCATTCGGAGGATAGAAAACCTACTGGGGCTACCGAATCTCATTTTCCTCGACCTTTACAATAATCGCATCGAGGTAACATGCACGTGCGTAGCAACAAACCTGTTCGGTGACTAATCAGACTTCATGAATTACTTTTTTCTGTCTTTGGCTGATAGAAACTCGAGAATTTGCACTTGGTGCCCAACCTTCGGGTGCTCATGATGGGAAAAAATCGACTTCGTACCATTGAAAATCTAGAGTGCTTGACAAAGCTGGACGTGCTGGATTTACACAGGTACGCCGGTATATACCTAACCGTTATTCACGAAGGACATACTTTGACGAAACTATTGGTCACGTTTGAAGCAACGAGATTGAGCAGATGCAGAATTTGAATGAGCTCAAAGAGCTGCGTGTCTTAAACCTGGGTGGGAACATGATCTCCACTGTAGAAAATATCGACAAGTTGATGCTACTCACCGAGCTAAATCTTCGAAGGAATCGAATCAGTCGCATCGGAGCAATTGGCAACCTGCCTTCACTATTAAGGCTCTTCCTGTCCAACAATAAGCTCGAGACATTTGAATCGATAGAGCCACTACTCCAGGTTCGTGGACCTGTCCTGCCATCGTACCTAAAGTAAACTACTAACGAATGAGGCTGTGATATCATGCAGGTTTCGTCCATCAGCGAGTTGCGTCTGGACTCGAATGGAGTCTGCACCTCTAACCACATGGAGTATCGTGTGCGGATGATACATGGGTTTCCATCACTGAAGCATCTGGAATTAAAGCCTCTGAGTGACGCCGATAGAAAAGAAGCTCTACTACTTGCCGATTCCCCAAGCAAAAGCGTTGATACTGCGGAAGCTGCTGCTAGAACTCAAGCGATTTCATGTATCAAGACAAATTGGGAGCGACGTACAGAACTTGTGCATTCCCCGTTGAGCAGCAAAGACTCACGAGATCTGTCGTTTCTTTCTTCTTGGGGACTACCTATGAAAGAAGAGATGGTTTCAAATGTTTGGTATGAAGAGCGAGAGACCACGCCCATAACTCGCGAGGAATCAACGGTGTACAGCAACAACGCGGGCTTTTCTGAGATTGAGGTGTACGGCGACTACCGTGTTCTTGTCATCTTCGGAGACGCACTAGATGTTCTCGAGCAGACGAGGGCACACGTATTGGTGAACGCAATCTCGTTTCGATACGTGGGCATTAGCAAGATCATGGCTGCTGTTAGCAGCGCTACAAACGCCAATTTGAAGCTTTTCACTCGATTGAGAAGAATGAGTTTCGCGTACAACGATCTACAGTCATTTGATGAGCTGCTGTGGCTGAATACTGTGGGCTCGAAGGCTGAAGAGGTTGGTACTCGTGGTAGCATAGAAGGGCCTCAGCCTGCTTCGAGCACTAATTGTGTGATGCTTTGGCTTTTCAGATATTTATTTTCCAGAATCCTGTCTGTGCCAAGACTCTTCTCAAGCCGTTCATCGGGGCTCGAATCAGTGTACGTTTTTAATGACACAGTTAGGAAACCGGCACGGGACTTACCCATGTGTGTCGCCTACGATAGAACATTCTGCGGCTCAATGGTGAAGAGATCAACTCAACAGACCGACAGATAGGCAAGCAACTCTTCCCAAAGCCCAGCGTCCCCCGTTTGCGATCAGTAGATGCTCCAGAGCTCAAATCTTTGTTACCCTCGAAGGCACGTGTAAAAGAGGTCAAAGATACGAGACCGTCTCGGTCATCGTCAGCTCTGCACAATGCTGTTACACCTTCCGCAGTCACCGAGATATTCGACGCAGCATCCGACATGGAGAAGAAGACTACGGTACGTCATCTGCACCTCCAGCCTCCGCCATTACCTCAATTCTCATGCCCTGTAGGCCCTAGACCAAGCGTGGAAGGGCATGCTCCTGTCCATCGTCAAGGTCCGTGCTTCTCTCATCATTCAACAATAGTATCAACCTGCTCTAACCACTGCTGCCGTCTACAGGAAACTCTACAAGACATCGAGCGCCGCGACAGCTTCATGTCTGGTTGTCTCGACAATCTGTAGCCATCAACCAACTCCAGCACCAGTTTTGACATTGAAGAGCCAAGGAAAAAAAATACAACATCAAAACGGCTCTTGCAGCCGGGCCTCTATTCCTCCGTGTCCATCGTTTCGGCCTTGTCGGCCTTCTTGCTCTTCTTCTTCTTGTCGTCCTCGTCCACGTCCATCTCGCCGCGTGCCTCCTTCTCCATCTGACGGATGCGCATCCGTCGCAGCACTTTGCTCGAGACCTTCTTCACCACCGTCTTGCTCTCCTTTTGAGCTTTCTGTATTAGTTGGAAACAACACACGAAACAACAAACTTAGAACCTGACCTGGTCTCATCTCATGCAGCCAATAATGGGGACGCACCCGCTCGCGCTTCTTCATGAGCTTCTCCTTGCGCAACCTCTCCTTTTCCACCTCCAGCTCATACTGGGCCTTGATCTTGTTACGGTTGTTCTTCCTGGACATGGTTAAGCTCTTGACTCGCCCTACAGACCTTCCCAGCAACGTTCGTGTAGTGACCGATTGCTCAAGCTGATCAACAGTGTCGCTTCGCTTGAGACCACCGACTATTACCACCACACCATCTGTACACAAAACTGCATTTTGCGCCAATCACATATCGTACTCAGGTTTTGTGAGTGGATCCACTGTATGCATATCAATCGTGCGGCGGAGAACCATGAATGGCCGACGTCAGAGGGCCCAGGCGCGATCGCTGTACAACCTGCTGCCTGCAAGCATCCGGTACGTTAATCCAGTCGTAGCAGGGCAATTCGCAGTGAGTTTTGCGTCTGTAGCGTTACTATTGTATCCGGAATGACGAGTGGACTGCTGGTGGACATCCAGGCGGACGCTGGCGGGTGTGTCATTCGGTATCTCCATTGGTGTCGCAGGGACCTTGATACTGCTTGGTATTGAAGAGGAGGCCGGGAAACCAAGTCGACGTGTTCCAATCCGGACCGATCGCAAGCCGTTGGAGCCCAAAACGCTGCCCAAGCATGAAGCGCTACGCTACGGAATGCCCTCGGACTCGAATGTGCATGTGCGTACAGGATACGTCGTGTCCTATGACTATCGGTGCGTGGATTGAATAGAAGCGAGGCGGCTAATGCGTAAGCTGACGGGTTAATATTTTTTTGCTTTGCCAGCACACGCAACGCGTCGTGGGTGATGGAATATTTGACGCGAGATTCTCTGCGAATTGCGCAAGAAACGGATCGAGCGAACTCCAAGTTTACCGTGGATAAAGATGTCCCGGAGCAGTTCAGGGTGCACCCGAATCGATATCTTAAGAGTGGCTACGACAAGGGCCACCTCGCACCAGCTCGTAGGTTCTTGTTTGGTGATTTCTTCCAATCCAGCAAGCTAAATTTCTGATCCTTGTTCGTTCTTTATGCTGTTTGTTGAATGCAGGTAACATGAGCCACTCCCAGGAAGCCATGGACGAGAGCTTTCTGATGACCAACATGTCGCCCCAGGTCGGTGTTGGCTTCAACCGGGGCTATTGGTCACGTCTTGAGGGGTTTATGCGTCATCTGGCTGGCCAGTACGACTCTATCTACGTCATCACCGGGCCCCTATTTCTTCCCAAGGTAGATAAACTCTTTAGTATTGGCGTTTGATGAGTTTTGCTGACGCGCTGCTTTTTTCGGACAACCAGAAAAACAAGCGAACTGGAGAGCACGAGGTAGCATACCCTGTGATAGGCACTCCGCCGGATGCCATCGCTGTTCCTACGCACTTCTTCAAAGTAGTGCTAGGTGAAAAGCGAGGTAGAAAAGGTTTTGCTACGGCTGGGTTTATCTTGCCAAACAAGGTTATCCCGGAGAACAAGAATCTACGCGACTTTCAGGCACCACTAGACGTCATCGAGAAGCAGGCTGGCCTGCTCTTCTTCGACAAGGTTGTTGTCACCTTCAGAATGACTCTTGAGTCTTAGACTCATTGACTGATGCTGGTTTTAAATCATGCTAACGCTTTTGTGGTCGTGTGTACAGCTGGACGGTGTTGAGAAGGTAGATTTGTGCAACGAAACCAAGTGCGCACTTGCTGCCGCTTACCGCAGAGCTTCGTCTACCGATTCGCAGTAGCAAGCGCAAAATAATTTTCTAGAGTAGGAACCACTTGGACACAATTTGACCACAGCCACACTTCCTTTTTCACTAAGTTATCGGAGCTGCTGTCAGCATTCTCGGCTTTCTCATCTCCAGTCCTACCCCACCAGCTTGCGCTTCTTGTCACTTTAATAGATTCCAGATAGATTTTCAAAGCTGACACATTGATACCAACAATCACTTCACCTTCCTAAGTACTTCGAAGTATTAATTAATAAGTATTACTTAAGTATTCAGCAAAATGGAAGTCTTTCTTATTGGGCAATATTTACACTAGAAACATAGTTCCATTCTGCGTAGCAAATACACAATGATGCTGTGTTCTTCTACTGTACTACATGTACTTGTACATATTTGCGCCTTGTCTGATATCCTTATCATTCCGAGAGGTTTGATGGATGATGGACTGATATTATTTTCTCTGTCGAAAGAAGCATTTCAGTTGCTTTGCCTACAAGTTGATGCCCATCAAGGGTCCTAGCGGATGGTAAAAAAATCAAAACAATGGCTTGAGGACATTGATTAGTGATATCCGTTGAATGACCCAAAGCGCTGCAGTCAACTTTCTAGCCTCTGCGCATTGACAGTGAAAACTACACCTTTGCCAAACCATGGTGAAGATACCTGTGAAAACCGATCCTAATGTGGATATATTTTAAAAAATCAAATGTGAAAATTGATTTGAAAAATCACATTAAATAAACAAAATGAAAAGTGGCGAAAGCCATGGCCAAAATGGATCTCTCGACTTATGTACCATACTACATGTCCTCCATGCGCTCAGCAGCGGCGACAGCGTGTTGGCAATGTAGAGCCATCTTGTTTAAGAGGCGGAGATCAATGCAGCCGCAGTACGCTCCAATATCAGCATTCGCGCTGCCGCAATCTCTCCACGACGGCGAACTGTCTTCTCGAGCCAAGAAGAGATAATCCTTGATTTTGGCTTTGAGAACGCTGAAACAGCCTGCCACTCAAACCAAACAGTTAGTTAATAAGTAAAACCAATTAACTTGCCAACGCTCAACTCACCTTCGATGAGGTTGCACATCGAGGAATATGGGGCCAGCCGAAGAAGAACCAAGTCATCTCGAGGCGTCACGCGACACGCTCTTCCCTTTGACTATGAGAAGGTGCGTTGTCGAGGACCACCACGACCTTTTTTCCGTGGAGTGCTCAAGGTAGGTCGGCGACGACTTGACCTTGTCGTAAATCTCATCGACGAAAGCAGAATTTTCATCCACTCGGATGCTACCGCGCTCTAAGCGGTAGTGAACCAGCCCCACATCAGTAGAGGCGGCACATTGCACCTGTAAATTAGCGCCTCTGGACGGCGGTAGCACGACCGTCTCTCGCTGCCCTCATCAGCGCTGCCTTGTGTGCGCTTACAGTACACATTGAAGTTAGTTTCGTCGAAGTATACGACGAAGTCTCTGTTCTACATGTGCTCTCGCAGTTCTTTTGCAAATGTGCAGCGCTTAGTCTTGTTCACGTCGTTATTGCAAGTCATGGGCTCGACGCGTACCTGTGTTACTATACAGTAAATTTTCAATATGATAAGGGTAGGCACGCTAAGATAATACTATAGTATAACGAAGTTCGTACTTGCTTCACCATGTACAGTTTGCCGATGATCTTGCTGCTGGTCGTTTGGGTGCTCAAGTTCACTCCGAAATCCCACAGCACCATGTCCCTCATCGCGGCGAGGGTGTACGTGCAATCGTCGTCTAAATATTCTTCCAGAGCTGCTTCAATCTCCGGAGTACATTTGAAGCGAGTGCTCCGCGCTCCATCACGGGGTTGCTTGGAAGGAAGGAAATAGATAGGTGAGAGCGAGCAGATACACATTTGCGCGCACGCCATAACTTCCTCCATGTAGCGCTTGGGATAAACCGCATTGCTCTGAGGAAGAACGCTTACTCATCAAAATTGTGAAGTAGCAGAAATTCTATTGTAAAAGTTAAATTGCTAGTCGATTTTTTTTTAGTTACTTCACCACACTGGGTTAGAGTGTCGCCATTTTGGTTTGGCAAAGGTGTCGCCCAATTGCACGTACATGCAATGCTACCGCCTCATTGTCGGATTTTTTGTTGTTGCTCTTGGGGTTCTCAGTGCTCTCGCTCTTGAGGCTGCCCAGGCTGACCTGGCTGTTAGAGCTGCTCTTAGTCTTGGTCTTCTATCGGTCGTTGTTCGGATACTGTGCGTTCTACACAAAATTTTCAAGCGCGGTTCTTTGAATATAGAGCGCAAACAACCGTGCAAATCGGCTAAAGACCTTGGTTGAGTATTGATCCACTTAAGTACGATGTGGACTGTAGTCAGGTCCGCACGGGGCCGTTTCGAAATAACAGGGGATTTGTAAGTGAGTGACTCGCTCAACAGGGCCAGATCGGCAAATTTGGCCGGAATTCACAACAGCAAGAGGTGATCAATATCTCCCATCTCTGACCCGCGTTGATGCTTCGCATCCGAAACTTTCTTCCTCTTAAATGTTTCGGGTCGACTGGGATGCACACTCAGGAATGCAGCCTTACATATTTTCGCCAGAGGTTCATGTTGACGGTGGATCGGCTTCCGGTGAAATTATTTGAAGCTGTCGACAAATTGAGCGTAATTGCCGGACGTTTTCACAGCGAAATATTCCAGTCTTTCGGTAACCTCCAGCATGTGCACGAGTGCATTCAATTCCACGAGCTGAGAAGCATCATACTCAAATTGCATGACTCGGAGTCGTCGCACGCACATGCTGAGAGGGATCCTCGGATCACCTAAGGACGTTGCAAGCTTAACATGGCCGTTCCAAGCGATTGTCAGATCGGGTATAGCCTTTTTCGCTTCACAGTAGTCACTGAAGTCGAGATCAAGATCAACGGGCCGTATAAAAAGAGACTTATCATGCAAGTTGGGGCAGCTTCGAATGACTGCATTCTCGTCTAAGCCTTGACACGTTTCGGCAAATCACAGTGACAAAGCTTTCAACGATGATCCAATCGCTACAAGTAGGCCAACCAAACTCGTCATTTTCGTCCTGAGCTCCCTGCTGAAGATGATTGCAAACAATGATACGTCATTGCAATTCCCTTTTACGTCGGCTTCTTCTCCAAACTCCAAGTTGCATCGCTGTACTGGGTATCGACCAAAACCAGGCACCAGCACATTGACCCACTCACTCTCCCCATAGTCGCTGAAACTTCGTACAAAAATATCGGGTAGTCAAATGTCAAAGTTCGGGAGTTTTAAGGACAGGCTGACCGTCATCAGCAACCCCCATTTGATTAGTAGAGCTGCTTCTTAGTGTTGCATCCCACTCGTTAACTTTACCGCGCCCAGTCCCAAAAAGAAACTCGTCAGGGTGTTCAAAGGTCAACACGCTGGTGAACGCCTGCACATCAGTGGCATATAAATCGATCTCATCTACTATAATAAGAGTCTCTCTAGTGAGGAGTTTGTTTGCACTCGCTTCGAGAAGAAGGTGTAAGCGACCCACTTCCACAAGTGTTCACGCCTGGTACGATCTAAACCATCAAAGTCCAAGTCCAACGAGAGTTTCTTCGTTGTCGTCATCAGCACCATTGCAGAACTCATGATTTCCAAATCACTTCCTGGCATCATAGCCGCGCACCTCAAAAAAGCTCGCCAAATTGGAGAAACCTTGATTCTCGATCAGATGACACGTTGTTCAGGTGTGTGGCTTCGTGACTTGGCGGAATACACCCAGAGAGGCGTCTGAGAAGCGGTTGAAGAGCTTATCTCGGTGTGGACTTGTCGCCAGCCCCATTACGCTTGATAGACGCAGTCATCCCAGCCTCCGAGAACCACACATTATCTGCCATTAGGTATTCTAACGCACCTAGCCATCTGTAAAGTCAAATCGTGTCCGTGTAACTCCGGCTCCAGAGTAGAGCTACATGGAATTGCCCCATTGATGGGAAATCGTTCTTAGCATTTTCAGCGTATGTTTTCCATTGGGTTTCAGCGATCTTCTTCGCTTTGGCGATGACCATCAGTATTCTGGGATATTCTTCCGATTGCATGTAGCTCACGAGATATAGGCATACAGGAAGCCCGACATATCTCAAGCTGCTAACGACAGCTGCAATTTGGCGTAGCGCCGCCAAGAATTCCTCACTTGGGTGCAATCTAAGACGTGTTCCGCACAAGAGGACGGAATCATTTTCTTCTTCTCCGTTTACTGCCTTCGCTTTCCCATCCAAAGCTATCAAGAGTTTCACCTGTGCACGAGGTTCGAAGGTGTCTTCTCCATAAGTTCCGAGGTCGACACCACAATGTTCGGTGGGCAGGTAGACAAAGGCTTCGTGGTTTGCATGCTCCACTGCCGCGAGCAAAGCCAAAGCCACTTGCAGCTTTTGAAGTTGCATCCGAAAAGTCACCTCATCTATGGCCTGTTCACCTTCACGGCGCCGTCGTAAACTGACGTAAAGCTTAAATTTCTCGAGCTTCCAGAGAGCACAGGGGTCAGTGGCAGAATCAATACGAGGTTTTAGCACCCTGAGCCAGGGGCCTAGAAACTCCAACACTGCTCCATTGTTGCAGTAACGTGTCATCCCTGTTCGCCATGAGCGTCGTTTCCGATGTCTGCCAGGGACACGAAGCAGTTCCTTCAGAGCAATGTTGCGCTATCTATTGATATGCCGCCTGCATAGTTTTATTATTAGGTACTTGGTCAGACTGCCTACCAGCTGAGCTGAAGATAAGAAAGCTTCAGCATTTGCAAGGATAAATTTGCTTGACGAAGCGTTGCGCTATCACACTGTTCTATACCCAGCCCGCTAGATTAATCCACTGCCTGCCCGAATTTGGGCGGATGAAATTCGCTGAAATCTGGACAAGATTCCGCTTGAATGACGCCCAGTGCACAATAGCGGATCGGCCGACCCACCGGAAGGCCCCATTCCACTGGAATTCTGACATGCAGTGCGCACCTTAGTAATAATTTTCAATAATATCTGATAATATCCTTTACCAAACTCGTCCGGAGAGATCTGCTAGTTTAAAACCCGTTAGGTTTCAATAACTTAAGATACTACTACTCCGTTCCACTTCACTTCCTCTTCAACTTTTGCCCTGTTTCAGATTACTTGTCCACCGATTTAAGCTTAGTTTAACTATGAGGAGATGGGCGAGGTGCCTCCCATTACACATAAGCGAGGCATATTGTTCAGAGCTGAGACTGAACGAAGGGGCTTTTAAGGTGAAAAAAAGATTATTTTTTGCCAAAACTCCTTCAATCTGGATCTGCAACTGACGATATGCACACCACCGAAACCAGATGAGTGCCAGCATTCTATTAAGGCCAATCAGAGCCCTTCATGAAAAGTAATTACAAATCCCGAGCAGAAGAGGACAAGTGAAGTGAAACGGAGTGGTATCCGTTTTCCAAACCTATCACGAGTCGTCCAGTCCGAAAAAAAAACGTCGGAGTGAACCGCTAAGCCGTCTCGAAGATCAATCGACGATAGCAAGTCTTGTGTCACACCTATATTTTAGTATGTATCCTTCGCTATGGCCATTAACGAAGATGGCGAGATGTATCACCATAGTTCGAAGTATAATGGATTTTTTTAATAACTTCAATATTTTAACTGGCCATGCATTATATGGTATAGTGCGTAGCTCTGATGCCAAGTTCGGCTAATCTTCAGCATTTCATAACATCGAGTACTTCAGATGTGCTACACCAGCCTGTTATTTTAAATGAGAATCATGATTTCCAGAAGTGAGTGGTAGAGCTTGGACGTCGAAAACATTATTTTTTCGAGATATTTACCATCCAACATAGTCTAAAATATTGAAATAGATTGAAAATGCCCTCGCTAACGGGCTTGGACGCCCAGTGCCGATCATCTCCAAAACTCGCAGGCAGCCGGACGACAATTTATCGCCCGCGCCAGTGTGTGCATCTAAGACAACACGACCTATTTACAAATTTGCATTCTGTTCTGTTTTCGTTTTCGTTAGCTCGTTTCGTGAACGCACTTCCTGCAACCACGTCCTCCTGTACTTCACCGACGGTTGACTCCACCTCTAGCTCCGCGGCCAGCGCTAACTTAACCACTTGGACGTACGCCTCGGGCGCCATTGCTGCTTAGCAGTCCTTCAGTCAACTCGCACAACCAACGTCGTGCTGTGCCAAGCCTCGTTTCGTACCGTACATCCTGTACGTGCTCGCCGTCCACGCGTCCGTAGGCGTCCTAGTACGTCGGCTAGTGCCCTCGTCCGTTCGTCCTGCGTCGATTCGCAACTTCCACGCCTCATTCGTCTTCCAGTGTCCTCTGTCCTCTTTCATCCGTTGTTGTAGGCCTGAGCAGCGGGTCCACAACCACCGTCCGTTTCGTTCTTCGCTGCGTTCAAGCCCTTTGTGGCCGATTCACAACTTCCTGTGCAGTGCGACGCCGGTGTTCAGCTCGCCTGAGTTCCACCACACTACTTGAGATCGTAGATATCCTTACGCACGCGATTCGCAGCGCGCTCATCAATAACCTTGAGCCTATCGTTCACATTTTTCATCACGTGAAAAAACACTTGAGGTAGACGTACCGACAGCCCCGTCCAAAGA